>JAHDVE020011772.1:0-35591 GCA_022606495.2 Halesus radiatus
CTTATTTTTTATAAAAAACCCAGAAGAAATGGGGAGGAAAACGGGTTCACATCATAGTGATCGCGGGAATTGCGGTAATATAAAAAAATATCCGAAACCGGAGAACGGTCTGGCCGGGTAGGTCCGAAAAGGCACGTAGATGGGAACAAACAGAAAGAAAGCATGCACACCAAAATAACCCATCGCCACATTGATATGTGCGGAGATTAAAGTATAAATATATCGATAAATCGATTGTACATTGGTTAATGAAATTTTTGTTTTCCGAAAGCTCGCTAAAACAACCTCCTCCTGGTGGCAATTGCGTAATATTTCTACTAGATTCTTAGCTTTTTGTCAGCACGGATAAAATAAACCTATTTATATACGTCACGTGGACTACACAGAGGTAGACAATAACGAGAAACAACAGCCCTTTTCAGAATTGAATTAAGTAACAGAAAATAGTTGGCTATATCTGAAAAAAAATTATTCTCTCAAGAGAATTTATGTCCCGATGTAATTTTCCATAAATCCTCGAATATACATGACAGACGACCGAAAATTTTCATTACCAACTATACTAAGATTGATTTAAAAAAAATGACGTTTTGTCTTGTAAATACACAAAGCAATACGTTTAAATAAAAAATAAACAAAAAAATTTACAAAAATATGTAAAAAAATAAATAAATCACGAAACGCTACTATCAGATAATCAACATTTTCTCATTGTTCAGCAAGCGAAAGATTAGATATATTGACTTATATCTAACATATTCCCCGTAATAAAATAAGTGAAGCCTCCTAACATCTCAATTTTTATCTCGTAAATCATTTAAGGGAGAATTTTCTCATGTCTTTAGGATGATTCATATTAAAGTAATCCTGCAGATAACTAACGGTTACTTTATTACGGAGTACAGTATGATGAACAATGAATACAAAACCAACAATATTATACTAAGATGGTGTGGAGGTTATAGGCCTAAGCCCACCTACTCATACGGCTTATCGGGAAGCACGTTGAGAAAGCAAGATAACCGTATGTGTTTTGACGTGCGACTCATTTTTTTCGCTCCCGAATCTTATTATGATCTATACTTAATACTTATAATTATTTCTACAGTTAAATCTTTCAACTTAAAAATAAGAAAAAAAAGGTTTATTTATACAATTCCTAATAATACATTAATTTCTCCTGCTTTCGAGGATTTAGGGTTAGCATGATATTTTAGGTAAGTTAGAATTTTCCGCATGCCGAAATAAAGCACATCTATACCGCCACCTAACAACGTAAGACCTGCGCATGCGTCCATCGTCAACGTAATTGATATTATGTTGGAGTGAAGGTTGGAGAGCGCTTACGTGACGAGAATACTCGTCAAGCAAACTGTTCGTCTTTGTACTCCATACGTTGAAGTCAAGGGGCTTTCTTCATCTCCACGAAATAAAACAAAACAAGCTAAATGGAGTGCCAATGCGGAAAGGAACATAAAAGATGAGTGGGTAGAAATTGCGTCTGAAAGAATGGGAAGGTTTTTTTGATGGGTGAGTGGTGGCTTCTTTTTGTTTAACTTTTGGGGTGTCTTGAGTGGTGAGTGAATGATGACAATAAAATACTATAGAAAAGGCCAGACATTATTTATCTTCCTGGAAAACGTGTAAGTACACGCGTGCTCCGAATGGCTTATAACAAGAACTCATTTATTAAGATTATGAAAAATATGAATTAACCTGCAAAAGAAACTCGTCACCTCGTAATGTAATATGGAAGCTAGGTATGTTTAATAAAAATTAGGTAAAAATTTAGAAAATAATGATAACAAAAGTAACAAAATAAACATATCTTCAAATAATCATTTAAACACAGTCAACGTCCGCGAAATTTTTGACATGTCAAAATCATAACGTTTTTTTGTTATATTATTGCATTCACCCAAGGGCGAACTTGGCCATATTTAATCAGTTAGATTTTAATAGTACATATTGTTCTTAAAATTAGTTACTTTTAAACAGGATATAATATTTGGTAAAAAACAAAATTGAAGCAGATAAGTTACAGTGTAAATTTATGTGATTTTAATCCCGAATGACTTAAGTTTTAAAGCCATTTTTATAAAAATATTTTGATAATAAATTGATAATTTGGGGGAGTTAAGACTTAGAAGGCAGGGAATACTGGTAGGGAAATCAATTTCAAGTTTTGCAAATTCATGCATAATGTTTGAAAATTGGTCAGGACACTCAAATAAATTATGGTCCAGAGTATCCACTGACCCACAATCACAGTAAGGCGAACTGACTATGTGGAATATGGCGAGATGACTAAGACAAGAAGTGTGACCTAGTCTCATTCGAGTTATGGAGGAAATATGTTTTTTGGCGTGCAAGTATATTTAAACATTGTGTGATAATTAAATTATAATTAAAAGGCATGTATAATTTTTCTAAATGTTTTTAATTATCAAAAATTTCTGCTTTTTACATCTAATGTTGGAATTCCATGAGCATAAGTACAAAAATTTTAACTGTAATGGAGTGGAGTAATTCTTATTTGGTAGAGTATTCCGCTATGTGGATTTTTTTATATTTAGTATTTGAAGGTCCGTTCGAATGAGCGTTTCCTAGAAGGTGATATTTTTTTTTTTTTTCAAGTAGTGCGCACACGAAGAAAGGGAACACCTTGGTAGAGATTGTTGATATTCCTTTATTATAAAGTTATATTTTGCGTGGTATACAACGAATTCTTAAATATTCATATAACAGTGTACATTATGTTCACTTCATTGAATTTACGTAAACACTTTTCTCATGGATGCTAGCAAATACAAATCTTATTAGCATTGCCGCTAGCTTCCATTTTACAGTCTGGCGAACTTACAAAATTATGTTCACTGAAGATTTTCAATTAGATTCCATGTAGTAGGCAAAATCCCACCCAGTAATTTAATTAAATATCAAAACAACACTGAAACCCTCTTGTGTCGCTCCTTCTCCATTTAATCTCATTATAAAATTGTACAACCTGCCAGCAAGGTGAACACTGTAGATACCCTGAGTTTAACACTGTTTCAGGCTCTTTCAGACTGTTCCAGGAAATTTCATGAATCAAGAGAGCAGGAATTGAACACGAGTGTCTGCCTGATCTCTGGCAGGATGCAATTAAATTCATCTCTGACAACGCAGCGCAAGCTTTAATCATTGGAAATAAGACATTCTAGGACGTTATTCAATTTCTGCACAGAGGTTTGTGAGCGTTCGTGATGTCTGTAATAATTATTTTTTCATTCTAAGTTCGACGACATACAGGTGGATTCGATTTCCGACGTGTTCAGAAATAATACAATGGCATTACTCTAAAAAAATCAGAAAATTTTCACAAATGTTTTCTCAATTAATTCTTAGTTATTAAATCTGAAAATGTTCACGCATATCTCGTCGGTGAACATTTTAACACATTTCAACTCGTGTATTACGCGGTTCAAAAACTTTCATTGAATGCCTTCTGTACATATTTTAAATCGTTACTTTAAAAACATTCCATGTATGCCTTATGCACTGTGCTTCAGCTGATAACTCAATGTATTTCCACGAATGGGTGTGGTCAATAATTCAAAAACCTTTATTTGTTTTCGTGACACTATCTGAACAGGGTCCCAACTATCTGAATGCACTGGAATGCAATTCCGAATTCCAAGAATGTTGTGCGGCTGATCGAATCGAATGGGTTGAGGAATTTTAATAGTATTAACCGGAAGTGGAGTATTATCTGGAATATCAAATTAAAAATAATTCCACGATTGAAGTAGGATATTAAAAATCATTAAATAGTCATCTAATGAACTTCTTACCGTTCAATCCCTAATGACTGGGCATAGTCGAGGGAGATCCCATGCACTTTTTTATGATACGAAAGCGAGAACTTCTGCTTATCAAATAGCGAGAATCAACAGGGCTGTTCAACTGCGTAACGATGCTGCATTGACCATTGACATTTTCAATATCACTTTAGAGACTTTCTTTTCATTACAAAATAGTGTTAATGTCTTAAAACTGCAGCAATAACTTTTTTATAACTCTACAGCGTTGTATTTTCTGTCAACCTTTTCTAGCTAAATCAACGAAACACAAAAATTTAATATATTTTGCATTTTTAATACAGATTATCATCTTTAATATTGTTTTAAGACATTAACAGGTATTATTACCACAAACACAACATTTGGACAAAAAACTTTATACTATGGTACTAAACTATACAACAAAATTTCACTATCTTTTAAAAATCACAACAGCCATCATAAATTTAAAAATCAAATAAAACACTGGATACGTTACATATGTAGATCTGAAGTAGAAAATATATTAACACCAAATACAGACAAACACCGAAACCACTCAACTGCACTTAAAAAACCTCACCTAACAATTCTTTTTATTTTTTTCGTCAATTTCATATAATGTAATTTAATATTTTGTAAATGAAATCCTCAGCACGGGAAATCCCAGTGAGGATGTCATTATTTATTATTTTGTTATATTAAGAGAATAAAACATTATTATCATTATTATTATTTTTTGTTATTCTTCTACTTGTTTACCTATGTATTTTTTAGGTGTTCTATATCTGAAATCTCTGTAAACAATTGGTGTACAACTTTTTATGGAGACTGAAAATAAAATACTCCTCGCAAATGTTGCTTTTCGCTGAGGGTCCTCCGTCTCCGACTACCTTCCGCCACTCACAGGTCTTAAGTTCCAGGTGTCTTTAGTCATCTCATTTTTCTGCTTACTAAACAGTGCGCTGTAATGCCTCCATAACCACTATTTAATAAGTTCTCCTGTTCTCTTTGTTATTTCAATCTCCTTTTCAGAAACAGGATTTGTCTCAGACATACGATTGATCCATTCTGTGAACTTTCTTGGATGGGTTATCGATTTTTCAGTTTTAATCCTTTGGTTTCAGAAACTCTTCTAGATTAGATCTAGGTTCCGTTCATTGGCTTTAAATGCCCAATACACTATAGTAGAATATAAAAAAATTGCTTAAAACAATTCTAGGGCGAGCCTAGTATCGTTTCACAATGAATGACTTCATGACTTAAGATCCAACGAGCAACGAACCAACAGCTACTTTATTAGCCGGCTGAGTCGCTACGTACAGACCCTATCAGATAAGAAAACCAACAAAGACGTCTAGTAGGAAGGACTCAACAAAAAACTTTAGATATCAATCAAGGTCGCGGGTTCAAACCCGGCGTGCGCAAGTAAATTTTATTTAATTAATTTGTGCTGTTCCACAATTAATTCATTTAAAAATAATATGAAGTATATTTGCGCACGTTCCAGAGTAGAAGATACTCTCAGTATCGCCCTGATGAAAGACCACCATTCAGAATTTAAACGTTGCTTGAAATGGCTTTTAACCATATTTGGTGACTAGATTTGAATAGCCAGGTATTTACCCACCTTCCTCTTCCCCTTCTCCTAACCCTCCACGATACGTTCAGCCACACAACATTCCCCAATTGGATATGCCATAGTCTCACTGGCTCTAGACGGTTGGGAGCAGTTGGGAATGTTGTGGGGTATTCATATAAAAAAAAGTTAATTATGTTTTGTTTGATTCCCATAAGTTGCGTATATTTAATATAACGGAAATTAAAGGAGCGTATAATAAAGGGACTCACCAATGTTTAGCAGGATATGCTTTTTTTGTATAACTATTATTAAAAAAAAACTTGTGATTAAATTACAAATCATTTTAAAAAGCGCACGTTTTATGTATTTGTGCGCATATAGTGGTTCAAACTCGTTCGAAATAATTTGGGTTACCCGTTCGCAGTTCCCTCTTACCCTGCAGTAACGTTATATGTATATATATATTTATTTTCTGTTGTTTTTTCGGATTCGTGTTTCATTTGGGATGTGTTAATATTATCTTCCTCAATGATTAAATATTACAATGAGGTTTACAAACTTCAATAAGTTATAAAAAAAATAATATGTATATACAATATACATACATATTTACGTAAACTGAAAAATATGTGCTATTCAATTGTAAACTCTGTGATTCTGAGAATATCTCTTTATTTATTTCGCGGTATTAATTCAGTTGAATTTATCATTCTTGAATACCTGATATAACCGGTTACCCATAACAAAGAAAAAAATATCCCCTCCAGTTCAGTGTTCAACTCATCGAATTAGTTACTCCGCAGTAAATAAAGCAGTTACTGCTATCATTGTGTCAAGCTGCATTAGGTATTTTTGTATGATACTAGCTGATGTGTACCCGCCCTTGCTCAGGATTTTTCACTTGTCATTAGGGTGCTATAATTGATTTGACAGCGAAAGCAACTATCTCCTAAAAAGAAAAAATCATTTGAATATTTTATTTCATTCCAATCATTTATTTTTTCAAAATATATCTAAATCACAAAGTTCTTAATAGGTACCTACTCCTGTTTTCCATTTTGAAAATATTCTACCCAAAAAATCCTTCTTTTTTGAATATGCAATCTGTGGCTAACCAGAGTGTTACATCTATGGGTTAACCTAAATAAAACATGCCGGGTCCAATGTTTTTCATACTAATTTTAAAACGTTATAGCAACAGTTTTACATATTGGATTTCATTCAAACTACTCTCTAAACCTTTCCGGCAGTAATAAAAACAAACTGTGATATTTGTAGGACAAACATACAAACAAACTTACATCGACTTTTATATGCATAGATTGTACTAAAACTTTTGACGATTTTGAACTGTAGAAGAAGCGCACACAAACTTTTCGATTTTAATTATTTTTAACGATGAATCACGCGCCATAAAATAGAATATGAAATGTCTAAGTTTTATTGCTGGTGTTCCCTGCATGAAATTAAATTAAAAGACATTCGTTTCAACGCACCGAGTTGAATAGACGTTTTATGGAACGACGAACAACGCGCTAAAAATTCTCGCTTTCACAAAAGAGTAGAACTTTCGTAATTTATTATGCGCGTGTGTTAAAAAGGAGGTGTTTTATTTTTATTCCCTTCCTGGCGCATCTAATATCGGTAGACAGCGCTCGTGCATAGTGCCAGAAGCACAAAACACTGCGTACCTTCATGAAACTTCCATTTTAAGATAAATTCTAAAGAAAACGTGAAAATGCAACACCTAGTGCAAACTGCAGACTATTTGAAAGCATAATTAGCGCAGGTAAAGTTCGCTAATGTGGAGAGGAGAGATGAGAATAGGAGAGGGAAATTATATATTCAGGTTTTCAGACATGTTTCCAGGAGGTGGTGAATTTTTTTTTTGCAAGAGTGTAACATCTGTTTATATTTAAAATGCAAAGTTCAAACGCTTCAGCTTCTTTAATTAAAGGCTCATTAGCTTGCAAAAAATGCGTATTATATTACATAGCACATAGAATTGAAAAGTGAAATGTAATATAAGAACATTTAAGCATGTATAAATTATAACTTTTCAAGAAAATACATTTTAACGGCATTCTAAGTCATGTTTAATGTTCGAAAATGTATGTGACCAAATAACTTTTAAATTAAATTTTCTTATGATATTATTTTTCTATGAATTGACAGGGTTGGTTGGGATTTTTTTCAATTGTGGGTTTGGACAGCTGTCGGAGATGGCATTGATTAATGTTCATTGTTTTCCATTGCAATAAGTTAGAAAAATATAATGGCGTAATGGAAACATGTATTAGGTACAGGGCAATTTTTATAAACATATATTTTTAAAATTTATGTCTATATACTCGTACTATGTAGACTCAGAAACAATGAATTGTTTTTCCCCAATAAACACTCTACTAATTATAGGTACCATTCTACACTGTCCAGAATGTTGAGATTTGTTAACTCATGCCAGGGCCTTGAATTTTTTGGTACCAGTGTTAATGAATTTTGTAGGGCTTTACGAAATTAGAACTCTAAGATTATCATTTAAAATGTCTAAAATCATGAACTGTACTAAACTCATGTTGAGGCTTTGACTTGAATGTTGTCTTAAATGTATATTTTTGTCCTGTTTTTGTCATTACTTCATTCTTGTATTATGTATGTGCTGTTCTTATTCTGTAGCTCTTGTTAATTTCGTTTCGTGTTATGTATTTTGTGTAATTGGGCATTGGTCCGTAAATAAATAAGTAAATTATACAGTACTATTTTAGATAATAAGTTTATAAATGTATAATAAAGGTGCTTTATTTGGTGTTTTAGAGTGTAGAGTGTAAGGTAGGTTTGAAGAGGAGATACTATAAATGGGATGTTATGTGATTATTGTGATTACTTCACTATGAGTACCCGTGCTGAGGTGTTCACGTGGATGTATTAAATGTCATACAAGTATTGATGTGTATTGATTATTGTTTTAATATTTTTATTGACAAGTTTTATCCACTATGTACATATGTTACATAATTTTATTACTGTGCTACCAGTTTCGAAACATTCGATATCATTTCGATGTCATTCACTAGCGTTCTTTAAACTATGAATGACATGGATTTGTTGAATCTGGTAGCACAGTAATAAAATGAAGTAACAAAAGTACATAGTGGATAAAACTCTGCAAACAAAATGTCTAGAAATTGTTATAATGTTAATTCACAAGAAATGCAAAATTGTTTTAATATTTTAGTTTTGCTATACAAATGAGAATTAGGTATAGAATTTGAAGAGAAATACTTTTTGAGTTTTTGTTTTGGTTACAGGAATCAAAAAAAAAATTGAGAGGTACTGATTTAGGCAAATCGTTTCAAAAATAACAAACATGTAATTATAGATATTTTCAAGTAAGTTTGATAATAGGAAAGTATATTAGTGTGTGTTATCGGAATATTCAAGGTTTTATTTGTTGAGGATCTGAATTTTATTGCGGTTTGAGTTTGTGTTGGAAGAGGTGTAGTATTACAGATTTGGCATATAATTGTCTTATAGTCATGACGTCAAGTGTTTTGAAAATTTCACCAGAGTCTGTGTAGAATGGTACAACGGCAATATGCAATCACTTTATGACATTCTACAGTAGTAATAATAACAGTATTTCATAAATGTTTTAATTAATTGAAAAATATGGAAGAATTGGGAATCATTTCTTATGTTCGACAGATATAATGAAATTTCAAAGCTCCGTGGCTCATGATTGAAATGAAATTGGTAGCAAAAAAAGGTTGTGTTTTTTTATTTATTTTTTATTGTATAATACAAATTACATACAGTGGGAACTTTTACCCGTTAAGCCACTGCAAGTAGATTGTCAGCAGGAAATTAGTTCAACAATAGTATGTAATACAACAATAAATAACAGTCATACAAATGAAGCCCAAAATTAGAACGATATAGGTGAATGCATTTTGTGATCAATGTATTTTTGATTTATTTCAAAGAGTTAATTTCTTTATATATATATGATTGAACATAGAACAAAAATATCGGTTAAACCAAGCTGGTACTAACTAGTATCAGTAAAAGACTAGTCACTGAAAACTAAGCCCAAATAAATTGTAATAAAAAAGCCTTAAGTTACACAGCACCCAGTAGCCACACGAGTTCACTTTTTGTTTACTTAGGAGTAAGGTAGTGGTCGGTAAGTGCGCGCTATGAATATAAATATCGCAGTGACCTTAATACGCCTTTGATGAGGTCCCTAAAAGGCCCTGTGGTCACCTCTTTGCACATTTGTCAGGGTGGCCCCCGCTCTTGATTCACGCCGTGTGCTTCAGGGTTGGGGTGTACATCATGTGCTAGGTGGCGGGGAAAAATGAATTAACTTTATAAAAATATATTTGACATATTACTTATAGAATCGGCGTATTTTGTGAAGTTGAAGGAGTGGGGAGAGGAAGTATGGTAAGTGTTTAGCTATTAAGATCTGGTCACCAAACACGGCTAAAGCCATTTCAAGCAAAGTTTTTATTTTTAATGGATCTTTGTTTTCTTATTTTTTTTTATATAAAACTATAATATGCGCAGAAATTAGTCATGACATTAGAAATTTGATTCACGGTAATAATTTTTTTTTTCACGAATTTTGCACAATGATCATTAATACTCATAAGCATTTAGCAGGAATATCCACATATATGAGTTTATCATAAATTTAAACTAACTTACTCGGGTATTAAATACCATTTTATTAAAATTTTATTTAGTGTATGGATTAACGAAAATGGGCAAAACATAAAAAAAAAGAAAATATTAACGATTTACGTAATTGTGATTTTTCACAAGAAATGGTTGACTTAAACATAAAAAAAACCACTTTTCAATTATTTTCAGATCCGAAAATTCAGTATTAGATTCAAGTTAATGCCTTCTCTACATAAAAAAAATGACAGTACACATCATTCTTACTTCACACAATCACAAATTAAATATTGTTGTCACTCCAATATGTCAATTAACATAAAAATAAATAAATAAATATTTGAATTACCCGTGCACAACTACACACCTACAGAGGGTGTTTTTAATATGAAAATAGTTCGAACCCGGGTCAAAAACACAAAATTATATTCAGATCTACAGACACCGTGCATGCAAGACACCTAGAATGGCCGACAAGATATAGAAGCGAGTGTTTACATTATACCGTGCGTGAATGTGTTCATAGATAATGTCTTTCCGCCTCTGTGTCGTGCTTGCCACTTTACGAAGCGAACTTCATTGTTATTTACAAATGATTGATATATTGATATTTCATATTTAAATAGTTACATAATTTACATAACTACTAGTAAAACAGAATGTTTTGAATATATAAAAAAAACTTCAACTTGTGGTGGCACTCAACCATTGCATATTTCTGATTTTCCTCGTCCCAGAAAAGCTACTCGCATATCTAAAACGAGTTTGACCTGTCACCTTTTACGTTCTTTAAAAAATACATTTTTGCCGGGGCCACCCGCTACATTCACGTACTGAACTGGCCGAAATCTGAAGTATGTCGGAAAGAAGTAACTTCCAGGAAAACGTGCTAAACTTTCGGGTAGCATTAACTTTACACCCTTTCCAGACACTAAACCTAAACTAGGGGTATTTATTTAGTGAAACAGTTTGCGGTAAGGATTTAATCGCTTACAAACTATACATATAATTTATTATTTTGTAGGTAATCATAAAATACTATTATTATGGTGCTAAGTTAGACACATTAGGTTTGACAATATTATGTACACGTGGTGATTTGCAATATATTCTACATATAACCTACATTAAATTCCTGTATAATGGGCAATAACGGCGACCTCTGTAGTGTAACGGTCTACGCGTTTGACTTTGAGGCGAGGGGGGATAGTGAAATACATCACAAAAAAACATAAGTCGAAATTAGTCAGGAATTCTTCTTTATTATGTTATATGCCCTTAAAGAAATACGGTTTTCTTAGTTTTTCTTTAAATGTATATTAAATTCCTGTATAATGCGCAACAATAGTGACCTCTGTAACGTAATGGTCCATGAGTTTGTCATTGACATGAGGAGTAGGTAGAGAAATACAGCAGAAAAAAAAACATAAGTCGATATTAGTCTGGAATTCTTCTTTATTATGTTATATACACTTAAAGAAGTACGTTTTTCTTGGATTTTATTTATATGTGAGGTTATACTTGTACGTATCCTACAATGCAGTAATTTTAAACTGTTCCAAGTTAAAATAATGTCAACTTGGATATTTGGACTCTTTTGACGTACCTTTTTCTTTGGTTGAATTCAGCTATGCAATTATGGATTACATTCTTGTTCGAGCGGTATAATATCAAATATGAAAATTGAAAAACGAAAAAAGAAATGTAAGAAAATATATGACTCTAATGAGAATGGTAGGTGAAGTCGGGGATGCCCGAGGAAGATATGATACAAGTGAACCAAATATACTTGAGTCAGGCCTTGTCAAGAGTCAAGAATAACAAAAGAGAATGTATGAGAAGATGCATGAATAGGAATGAAGCAAGGAGTGTGTGCCGAGACCGAGTTGTTTGGCGGTCCGTCCTCTTTGCCCCCCCCTGCAGGGAAACGGTGTGATGATTAGGTTAAGTTAGGCTAGGTTAGGTTAAGTTAGGTTCATAATTTTCTTTCATTTAGCTAAAATGAAAGAAATTTATGAACTGTCAGAAATAACAAGAAAAAATCAACTGTGAAATGAATAACGTCGAATCGTTGTGTAGTCGTTCCATAAGACAAGTTTATAAACTAAATTGAATTATTTACCCATTGATCAAGATTACTGCTTTACCATCGGAGTTTGGCATGAACTTTGCGAAGTCAATTGCATATCGGGAAAAGCAGGAAATTAAATCCGAGTTAACGGCGCTCTCGTGTTTATTAAAACATTTGTGCGGCTTTGTGAACTCGACAGCGAATCCTTGGGAGTTTCCTACGTTCATTTGTAATTATTTACTTCTTACGTTAATCATTACTTTAAGGGAAAATCATAATCAAAATCCTTCACATGTAAGCAAAATATTATGACTGTTTAATTTATAGTCACACCAGCCTAAAAGTATGGCAGCATTAACTATAAGGCATACAATCAAACAAAGCACTCTGGCTTTATGAAATTTTTGCAACAATATCAGTAACGGCCTCCATGGTCGAGGGGTAAGGCTCTTAACTACGAATCCGAAGGTCGCGGGTTCAAATCCCGGCGTGCACAAGTAAATTTTGTTTAATTATTTTGTGATGTTCCACAATTAATTAATTTAAAAAATATATGTATAGTATATTTGCGCACATTCCAGAGTGGAAGATACTCTTAGTATCGCCCTGGTCAAATACCACAATTTACAATTGAAACGTTGCTTGAAATGGCTTTTACCCGTGTTTGGTGACCAGATCTGAATACACAAGTATTTAGTCACCTTCCTCTTCCCCCTTCTCCTACCCCTACTCCTAATTTCATTCTCGCAACATTTCCCAATTGAGGATGCCATAGTCTCAGTACCTACAGATGGTTGGGAGCAGTTGGGAATCTTATGTGTTATTCACATATAATAAAATATTGAATTTAGATGGTAACGCATCTATTTATCGCTCGGAAAATCATTTCTATCAAGAGCTATGTCGTTTTGAAATATTTAAAAAAAACTCTGATAATATAAGACAAGACGCCATGTCATTATTGTCATCTGAAGAATAAAGAGTTTTAAAAAAGCGTATAGATACTTCGAAGATAGATAATAAAGTTACTATTAATTTTTTTTTCATTTTATGAAGTTATGTGCTGACACACATAATTGAGTACCCATGTATGCGAGTTTCCTATGCGGGAAATAGACAAAATTACATGAACGCTTCACGCTAGACTACAAGAACGTATTCTAGGTACACAGCGTTTGATCATTAAAATAATAATATAATAACAAAGCATTTTTATAGCTCAGTTTTGTGTTATTTCACTTCAAGTGCGCTTTACTATACATAAACTTTAAAATATTGATTAAATAACTCCATTCAGTGGTATTCCTACAATGCTACTTTTAATTTCTATGTATTACATTCTTAACATATTACATACATTCTTGCTTATTCTTAATATTATTCATACACTCCTTAGGTGTATATTCATTTAATAAAATTACATAATATTATACAGTATTATACATGGCTATACATAAATAACATATTGACAATAATAGTATAAAAATAGTAACATTATTTAATAACGCGGGGATAGTACACCGAGAGCAATTGTTTTCTATCATGCTTTAAAGTGAAATAAACTAAACAGCAGAAACATTGAATTTACAAAAAATTGACCAAACGAGCGAAAGTATCAGCTATGAAAAAATTACTTATAGTTGACCATATAGATGAAAAATATTTTATCTGTGCAATAGTACATGTTGATACTGGCCCCTTTGCTTTACTTGACTCACAGAAACATAGAAAGAAGAAACACATGTTCTCATTTTAGTGACAATTCACCACAATGATTTTTTTGTTACATTAACTCATTTTGTCTTCTTTGGAGATGTTGTGTGGAGGATGATTTGGGGAAAGGAAGGAGTGTAAGTTATGGGAGAGAAAAATGTATGAGGAGTCGGTATAAATTTGGGAGTCAGTGTGGCCAGGAGTGACGGATGTATAATTTCATTATTAATTCCTTCTCACTACGGTACAAGGCGATGGGTTGAGAGAGTCCGGCTGGAGAAGTCAAGGGGTCTCCCTCAACTGGCCTCCCCCGATTCGCCATCATGCAGTTGGACCTGGAAAAATCTCACGCCATGAAACCGGGAACTCCTGCTAAGTCACCGAATGTAGCGAACTAATTGGGGTGACCTATGGCAGAGGTGTTGATTATCCAATGAATGGTTCCCGGGGCGGCAGTACTATCTCCCAAATTGAATGAATAAAATCGCCTACACAATATATTAACCGTATGAGTTCTCACTCAAGTCTGAATAATGGATGGTTAATCGAATCGAGTCACTGAACAGAAAAATACAGGAGGTGTGAACTTTACCGATTTGAAGGAAAACTGATGTTTTCTTACTTACACAAGACCTTTCGATTTTTATGTGACTTTGATTATTTGTTCAAGACAGAATTTCGATATTTGAAAATGTTTGATGAATTTCACAAGAAGTAAGGAAAAATGTGCTTACTTCAGGCAAACGGACACGCCCACAATACACTTCTATCGGTTTATCTCTTCAGTGGATTGGGTAAATTGCTCGTATGGATGAAGAGACGAGAATTAGTAATAAGATCAAGTGAATCAAATACTTGGGATGGGCCATGGCAATCACATGCAAACATTGATTAAACCATTGAACACGGGTGTGTGGAGTGATTTTCTCTGACACAGTTTAATGGTCTTAGTTTATTTTAAGTTTCAAATTTAAATTTAAAAAATATGTACTAGTAATAAATGTAAAATTATAATATTTTTAAATCAAAACTGAAAGATGTATTATAAAATATAAAGGAAATAATAAAAAAAATTGAATGCCAGAGATAATCAAACTGGGAAATCGTTGATTAATATTAGCCTACCCTAGACCAGAAGTGTGTTTGTAAAGCCTTTATAAGTGATGAAAGTACATTAATAGAATATTGATAACAAATGTTATAAATTTCCGCAATTAATATTTAATACTGTAATATTTCTATTCACCCCCCCATTTTTTCCATCTTTACATGAATTTATAACTTTCATGAAAAATGTAGAACCGAACGTTTCGAAAACGTGAATGGACAAAAATCCGTTCATTAAAAACATATTGAAATGGTTATGGAATATAATATGGACCGCCACTATCAAATAAAATATAAACGTATTGAAAATAAGTGTTAACGCTTCGTAAACAAAATAGGCTGGTTAAGTCCTTCATCAAGACACAAGCAACTACATTTCAAATATTAAATGTTTGTCGTTCTACAAAAAAAAATTTTTTTTTGTGAGTTTTCCGATACATCAACATTAGTTTCAGAAGTTAGTTCTGTCATCAAAATATTTAACGGGTTGTCGCTCTGTTTTACAATATACAAAAGAGTCTGGCGATAAATTTTAACAATTATTCAATGCTTTTAATTAATGAAGCTTATATGTCATATATCAGAATGATTTGACAGTTTCCATTTTTTTTTTACATGATCATTTCTTCAAGAAAAATATAATAATTGATACAGAGCGGTAATTCATATGCGTATTGTGATAATTCATTTTTATAGTAATACATAATAAAAATGTACTTTTGTATCTATATTTCTAATATAAAGATGTACCCCAATAAAAGCTAATGGGGGGGTTGATCCCAAATGATTTTCCTTTCTGCTCGTTTTTCTCAATCATTTTGTTTGGATATTAATTTTGTTGTAATAATGAATATCGTAATGGTGGCGTTGACCCCTTAAAAAAGTAATTTGGATAAAATATATATTTATATCTCAATCCAGAAGAGCATAAATTGGAGATGGAGAACAAAATGTCTTTGGTGACTGGTGAAACCCTTAAACACATTTTGGTGATATTTAATGTTTAGTTTTGTGTTTGATATTTAATGTTGTAAACTCCATTAACGGAGGACTGAACGCGGTTGGCGCAAATAAAAAGTTGTCCAAAGAAGCAAAGCTAGCAGTCCACAATGGAGTGCGATACCAACCCTGATGTATGGCAGTGAGGCATAAAACTGGCAGAGGAAGGATGCAAGTAGACTGAATGCTGTAGAAATGAGATCTCTGAGACGAATGTGCGATAAAACTTTGAGATTCGTAAAGAATGCAAGGCTGACGTAAGCGTAGTGAGCAAGATTAAGAAAGAGACGCTTAGATTGTTTGGGCAACTAGAGCGAATGAACGAAGAGAGGAGAGTAAGGAGAATATATGACACGAATGTGAATAGAAGAAGAAGCCGGGGACGCCCGAGGAAGACAGAAGTCGGAATAACAGAAGAGAATGTATGAGGCGTTGTATGAATATGAATGAAGCAACAAGTGTATGACAAGATCGAGTTGTTTGGCGGTCCGTCCTCTCTGCCTACCCCTGCGGAGAAACGGCGTGATGGTTAGTTAGTTAGTTAATGTTTAGATACTGGATCTGAGAAGCCAAGCAACTACTCAATATTTTCAGATATTGCTCGAATAATAATATATTGTTAAAAATCGTTCCAGCAGAATAACTAACTGAGATTTCAACATTTTTTGAAATTTTTGGTTTCAAGTAAGTAATGAAATATTAAAAAAATAAACTTGAACTATATTTATTCCGAATTCCCTTTAATTACAAAGTCCATCTCGGAACGTTTCCTTGTTAACGTGAGTTCTCACTGTAAAACTAACAGTTCGTTGTTTCCAAGGGGCTTAAAACTTAGTCGATTGGCCAATAAACATCAGATGAGGATATTATCTCGGTAACTTCGGGGTTAGCCCCTAAGCACATGGAGACTATGGGGAGACCTCACGAGCACGCGCAAATCGTGTGAAGAAAGCCCTCAGCCAGGAGGTAAGAATAACATCACGAAGGTCGAAACAAAACAAACGCAGGTAAAGTTTACAGCTGTGTTAACCGCTCAGCTTTATTTTCAGGAGATCACGTGCGACAAAATGTAATGAAGTACTGCGGAAGCTTTTCTTCATTGGAAGTCCTTATTTTTGGCGAACGTTGTTTAACTGAAATTTTTGACAAAAGGAAATATGGTACCAGATGTACATTTGGAAAACCTACCTTATAATCAAGTCTAGTCAATGAAAAGGCGACACATTATGGTATTATTTCAATAAATCAGTTTGAACGCTTTTTACTTAAGAGATGCACAAAAACGCGTATTTAATATTTTTATGACCAACGGCAATTGATATAGAACGGCATTAATTTGTGGTAATTAACTTATCTTTTTAATAATCTTCGCGCTCACAGATGGCGTTAATTTCAATATTTTAGAAAAAACACCTTTGCGACCAAATATTGAGATTAATTGTTTGTTGGTGGGTGTGCATACGGAATATAAGTGTTATTTTATGTTTAGGTAATTTTTTTAAAGGAAATTACAAAAACACATTATATTTATTGTAACACTCACACATACAGAATTTTTACAATTTTCTTAGTCTTAACATCAAAAATACCAATCGACATCTTTTTGATATTGTAAATTGCTAAAATATGTACAAATTTCACTTTACATCACTCTAGTTTTGAATTACTTCCGTAAGTGTTTCCTGGTAATGTAGCGAAACGAGGAAAGACCATATTGTAAGGTACAGTTCACTCACATTGTTTACGTAACACTCTATTTTAGCTATCGTTAAAACAAGCAGTAGGTTCTAAATTCAAAGATTCTTGGAATATTGAGAATAAACACCGTATTGATCAAAAACGACAAAGATGAACGACAGTCTGGAGAACCCGAAGAGAAAGAGATGGAGATAGAGTTTCCCATATTTATAATTGTTTCCACCCAGGCGTCGTGGGTTCAATTCCTTTGGTGGCTAAGTCCTCCATCATTGCAAAAGCAAATATTTTCCACTTTTAATTATGGTAATAGGAGTTTTTAAAATATTGTAAAAATTTTATATCCGACAAAAATTCTCTTTCTTTAATAAAATAGAAAAAGGAAAAGGGTCGGCAACTTAACAGGGCCACCGGGAAAAAGTAAGTGAAAAATAAATAATTAGGAACAAAGGTTGCCGAATATATGATCGCTTGAATGCACCTTTGTCGAAGCGATACGGGTGTGTACATAGTCTCGGGTTTGTAAAATTCTAAATACCCGCACCTGTAATATATTCTGAATAGAAAAATTTAAGAAAATAACGGTGAAATACGAAGAATATAAGATCGACAGATTCCTCTTTTTTAAGACTGTATTTTTTTGACAGGTTCTCCAAAGAAATAGGTATTATTGACACCTTTATCACTGGTGCATAGCCCAAAAACACACTAAACTCGTATCTGGCATGAGTACAAGATTTGGGAGAAAGAAAGAAGTTTCACGACCCACTTAACAGATTAATTGCCGAATTTTTAACTGGATTTTTTCTCTCTCCTCAATAATTAATAGAATCTAACTCGCTAATACCGAGGATTACTTCATCTTATCCTTAAAAATCTACCAATACAGCATCCCAAAAGTTGACATAGACCTCAAGGCATCTTGTGTGGAGTGAAAACAATATTTAAATGTGTACAGCGGGGTCCAAATTATTTTATCTAATAGAGTAGGCACAATTTGTGAAGGTAGCCTACATAGCTTCACAAAGGAACTTGGAAAGTGGCAAGTAGTGCAAAACTTCACAGAACGCGATATAGCAGTTCACAGCTCTACACATATTTACGTCAACTCTGAACCTTCGCTACTACAGGACAGGCAAATATGTTAAAGTTTTCCAAACTTCCGTTTTGTTGATGTAATTAATTGTCTAACAAGAACAACACGATTCGCTTAAGCACGGCAAGGCAACACGATGCATTGTTTTATCTTGTAGGTGAGCTACACCGTACAGTTTATACGGTACCTACACATTACAGTGTATACTGTACCTACTCGTATACTGTAAACTATCCTACACAGGGTAGAGAATAGTGCTACAATGCACGGTGTTTCTGGAACAGGGTAGCATATGGCTCAACAGTCGAGCTGTAATTGAATTAAACTGCTTCTAACGTCACGTGATCGTGAACATTTTCAATATGATTAATCTATAACACGATATCAAAACACCGGTCATTCCACAATAATATGTTACGTATGATTATGAAATACAGATGCAAATAATTTATTGTCATCATACATTTTGCAGCCCTTCTTATAAATGAGTTAAAATTATACCGTCTTGTTATAAATATTCATTTTACAAATAAATCCCAGCATTTTGTCTCGTGTAATGATGGGTACCTTCTTTGGAGGCAAATGGCGCAATTATGTGAAGTTGCTACCCTCGAAATGACTTTTCAATCATCTTTTATTACTAGGTGACTTGTACCCAGCCTTGCTAGGTGTTTTGAATGGCCAAGAGCAGTGCTCCGCAACCTTTTCTCATCTACGGCACACCAAAATTCTTCCTAGAATTCCGCGGCACACCAAAAGCTAAAATATATAGGTATTAAATTGAATTTTACAATAAATTTTCGTATATTGCATTTGACCGCGGCACACCTGTATTCGGCTCACGGCACACCAGTGTGCCACGGCACACCGGTTGCGGAGCACTGGCCTAGAGTAAAGTTTTGAGGTTGTGAATTCCAGTTAACTGGGTGAAAATGTTATAATGTTTTTTTTATTGTATTTTAAATTCAAATGTATTAAAAAATATATTTTTTAATCAAATAGATGTTCCAATCAATCCAATTATATTATTCCAGCAACAAAAAACTTTAATGGCACAAGTTTAATTTCCTTGCTCCTAAAATCTTCGATAATTTAACAATTGAAATAAAGTCAATAGCCAAAATACCACAGTTTCAGGAAGGTGCTTTGAAACTTTTTGATGAGCGAATGTGATAGTGTTAGTAACCTGTTTCTCGTACTCTGATAGAGGTACATGTATTGTATATGTGTGGGGATATGTGTATGGATGCGTATGTGTATATCTGTGTGTATGTATGTGTATATATGCGTTTGGATGTGTGTATATGTGTATATATATGTATATACATATGTGCAATTGTGTTTATTTGTGCATGTATGTATGTACATAATGTGCACATGTGTGTATGCATACAAAAAAATAACAATAAAAAGTTATATTTTTAAAATCTAATCATTATGCATGTCTTTTTCTCCTTTCTATCTTCTACTTTCTTTTATAATTTTTTCAATTTTCAGAATGTTTATATAGTAAATACATACGTTTACACTAGACTTCATACAAAGTAACTATACTCCATTGGTCACCATGAAAGAGGCAGCCGCCTAGTATGGTGATTTAATTTATCTACTCTATGTAAATGTCTTCATTAAATATTATGTATTTTATAAATAAATGAAGGTGGAAATAATTTGATATGTTTATATAACGGTGATCGCGGTGGAAGTGAATGGTGGGAAAGGGCCTATTGGAGATCTTTGGGTGGATAAACGCGGTTATTTTAGTCAATATTTAGTGTCACCGGTGTTGTAGTCCCATCCCGTCCTTCACAGACCTTTCTTCCCTCGACTCACGAAGTGTTAAGTTTGTCACCGATTTAATTTTTTCCAAAAATACATTTTCTAAAAATGAATGAATAAGCAATGGTGCCGTTTCACCGCAGGGGTAGGCAAAGATGATAGACCGCCACTCATCTCTGTCTCGACGTACACTTCTTACTTCATTCACATTCATACATCGTCTCATAAATACCCTTTTGTTATTCTGACTCTTGACATGGTCCGGCTTAAATATTTGGCTTACTTGATCGTGCTATGTCTTTCTCAGCGTCCCCAACTTTTTTTACCATTCACATTCGTGCCATATATTCTCCTTATACTCTTTTCTTCGTTGCGAGTATATTAATGACTCGCTCATGCCATATCTTCCTCGGGCGTCCCCGACTTCTTCTACCAATTATCTCTACGTCATATAATCTCCTTAGACTCTTTTCTTCGTTCGTCCAATCTGTATGCCCAAATCATCTAAGCATCCTTTTCTTAATCTTACATGTTTTGAACGTGTTCGAACTGAAGCTGAGATCCTGAATGAAACTTGTCTTTGCCGCCGGTGACCTTGGAGTTCAAGTTGAAGTATACCATATTATGTCTATTACATAACTAACCTATACTGACTTTAACTCAACCCCGTATCTCATTCCTGCGCTGAGATAATGCGTAATAATGAAACATATATATATAAACAAACAAACATACATACTTCAAATTGATATATTCGATATTGCGCGATGATTAATTTGTACTAAATTATGCTTTTCATCTTACTGGGTTTACAACATGAACTTTTCTTAAAAGTGAAGAGATGAAAAATGAAATGATATGTTTGGTTTATTTTTGAAAATATAGCAGGATTCAGTTAGAGTTAATTGATAGTTAGTAACTTCAGTTTCATATCGATTATTTTTGTTGAAACAATTTGAAAGAAATACAATACATTATTATATTGGAGTTAATCGGAATTTTATTTTAAATAGTTACGAATCTGATTGATTATATTGTATAAAAAGTTGTTTAACCTTTTATGTATAGTTATGAACAACCGTTTATTCGATAAATTATACAAATAAAAAAAAACCTCCTATAAATAATAATTGAGACAACTACCTGATTGGACACTTTAAAAATTATTTAATTAAAAAAATAATAATAAAATCAAGGGAAACTTTCAGAATTTCTTATTAAAAATATTTAAATAAGATGACAGTATTAGGTCCTTGCAAAAATAAATAGCACGTGATCATTATTGGAATAAGACCAGCCAACTTTTAATTTTGAGGAAATAATATCTTTCATTTTATTTCTAATGAGATTGTGTGCAAATAACCACTCGGCGAAATTCCCAAACGTTCCCACCGAGTTCCCAAAACGTCTGCCAAGAATCCAGCGTGCTTGGAGATTTCTTTGGACAGTGTAAATAGCCGTTTGTTTTTCTTTTGGTGTGGGAAGCCTCTTATTATATCCCCGGTCTCCCCCCCCCCCCACGTGGCCTGGCCGAGACTTCAGTGTAGCCTTATGTAAATTTGGGCTTGATTCTAATTTTAGCCTCTAAAGCAAATTGGGACAACGGACGCCTGTCACGAACAGATGTTCAAAGGGTTGAATGTTAATGTACAATGGTGTTCCAAACCCTAACCGCACACAAGATTATTAATACTCGAATGTATGCACTTCCCCACCCTGAAATCGTTTGACAATATATTCAAAGTACGCTAATTAAATTCTCTGAAATTTAATCAGACCCAGCGCCTAGTATTTACTGGAAGTCTAACATCAGTCCATGAACTTTAATATTATAATATTATTTTAAAAACGCGTATTTTTAATCAAGACAGCTAATAGAGAAGCCCGCAGCAAAGAACCCTTAAACATTCCATTATTTTTATTATGACCTCTCGATGAATTATCGTCTCAACTTTGATCTATAATACACATCACTATCAAATTTATACTTTGTAGGTTTTTTCTGATAAAAATAAATAAGATTTTTTTCTAATTTTCTAATCGTTTGTTATTTGTGCTGGAAATTTATCTATTAAAAGTGATATGATTTTTATAACATTTGAAATTTTTTTAAAGATAACCTTGATAAGGTGTAGGTTAATAATAATTGTACCTTAAATTTAATACACTATTGATCAACTGACAACCACCTCAAATACATTAACAGCTTTGGTTCCAGTGTATTTTGTTTCCTGGTCCTTAATTAGGTTGATATGCATACGAAGCCGTTTCCGATAAAGCTCTGTCCAGTTTATTCCAGCGAACCAATGAACCAGATCATTTAAATCGCATTTCAATTGACCAGCGCGTTGGATTTGCCGCTTCGCCCGGGGATTGCTTCGCATTGCAGATATACTACATACACCGATTCTGTATTGGATTGGAAATATTCATGAGAATATCGATAATAAAATAATGAGCAAGTTCCTGTTTGTCCCGCTACTAATATGTTCGTTCAGATCGAGCCACACAACGCACTAAGCCGTTCCCAACTAGCAAGCGAGTCAATTAATACTTGAACAATGATGGAAAGGCACGAATACACCGCTCAATTTCGTACGCTTTATTTTGCCCTTTTGACGACTTAATTATGTATTTGCTAGTTGAAAGTGGTTTAGAGTGTTGTACTGCTTAAGGCTCCGTACATTGCCGTCCAAAAGCTCGGTTTTGGAAAGAGGGTATTTTTAGTGTCAGAAGCAACCACCAGGCGGTGTATTCGACATGCAATTATAGTGTCACGTGTCGCCCATATTGCATATTATACGCAAAATACATTAGGTACAAAAAAATATTTGAATCCTGGCTTATAGTCAGCTGGTCACGCTGGTAAATAGAAACACAATACAGTAAAAAAAAGGATACAAAATTATTATCATTCCTAAAGAATATTTGTTATATGTAAACGATACGAACATATACAATACATATTTTATCATTGTTTTCTTCATATACAAGGTGTCCAGGGATAAAGTGCAGTAACTTCGTGAGGTGATTCTAACACAGTTTACGCCAGTAAAATTATTGAATGCGGAATAACTATTTAAATTAACAAAAAAGAGTTTGGAAAAATCGGCAGATTGGGAATTGAACAGATGTCTTCTGCATGAAAACCACGCACGATGACCACTACGCTACGGAGACTATCTCAAACATTATATATTTTGTCATACTATGTTTGCGGTGAGTAATGAGATCTATATTAGTTCTGTGCTCGAAAATGAAAAAGCCCGTTTTACACGTAACAATCTGAATTAAAATAAAACATTAATAACAACAATAAATCTTAGATAAAATAATAGCTAATTCCTAATTATCTATATTATTAACTGTTTTATTTTAACACAATTTTAAATTTCAACCGGTAACATACCTAGGAATCATGTAATCTAACGTTCTTTGTCCATATTTTTTTGTATGCTTAGTAACCATTAATCCTTCATTAAAATTGAGATTCGTATATTGGGATTGTGCTCTACTCTATTTGCATGATATATGGGGTTATTAATATTATGAAATGTAATTTTGTACCTCGTGTAATTTTGTAATTCATGGATTAACTTCATCTCCCAAAGGAGAAATAATTTCCTAGGATATTCTTCGAGAGATAGAGTTTCGGAATCACTTTCAATATAAATAACGAAGGGTGCTCCATTATATATATATACTAAACATTAAAATAAAAATAATTTTTAAAGTTTGTATGTTTTACATTTTTTGTTTTAGGAATTTTTTTTTAATTTGAAATGAACATTTTGTAGCACATGGAAAACGGGCTTCTCATGACACGTTATTAAAAATCAATACCAACAGTTCGCGAAATGGAGTGTTAGTCAAGTTCAATACCAATAATAATTTAGTACAATGATTCATTAATTTGCTTCAATAATTAAAGCAATAAATTCTATAATTAAAGTAATAAATTCAATAATTAAAGTAATAAAGTCAATAATTAAAGTAATAAAGTCAATAATTGGTGTCATAAATTCAATAGTAAGTGAGTAATAACGCTATTGTAAAACAATTTATTTGAATGACAATTCGTCGCGTTTTATTTAAAAAATCACGCATTCTTAGGGTTGCAAAAGGTTTGATAAGCAAGATGGTCGGATGTCGAATGAAAATGGACTGAGAGCAATACGTAATACGCAACATAGAAAGTGAAGGTGCTATATAGTTTTAATCTATATATTTAAAAATATTCAGTTTGTTTGTTTGTCCTTGCTTTTCTCGAAAATTATTGAACCGGTTTCGCTGAAGTGCCGGGAAGGTTTAGAGAGTAGTTTGAATGAAATCCAATATGTAAAACTGTTGCTATAAAGTTTTAAAATTAGTATGAAAAATATTGAACCCGCCATGTTTTATTTAGGTTAGCCCATAGATATAACACTTTGTTTATCCACAGATTGCATATTCAAAAGAAAAATGGTTTTTTAGGGTAGAATATAATTAAAAGTTGAAAACACGAATAGGTAACTACTTAAGAACTGTATGATTTAGATATATTTTGAAAAAAAAAAGTTTGGAATGAAATAAAATATTCAAATGAATGTTTCTTTATTTGGAGATAGTTACATTCGCTGTCAAATCAATTATGACAAGTGAAAAATCCCGAACAAAGCCGGGTACACATCAGCTAGCTTAAAATAAAAAGGCGTAAGCTACTTTTAGGAAAATATTGAATAAAATACGAGGTAGATCAAAAAACGCGAATGACTTTAGTAGCATTTAAAGAAACGCCATGAACTTTTTCATACCTATAACACGTTCAATAACAGAACTACTCCAGTTTTTTTTTTTAATTTTTGGAGCATACTTTGCGGTTTTTTTTTATCAATTGTATTTCATACAATAACATATTCAACTATCGGAGTAATTACAGATTATCTTCAAAAATAAAAATATTAGTTTTTCAAGTGCATAAAACTTCCAGTTTTTAAGGGATATTTGTAATATGTCCATAGAAAATCTGAAATCTATGGCTTAATTGGACGAAGCTAACGAAATACTAATAAAATGATCAATCTCAAAGTCCAACTAATCAACAGATAAAATTGTTAGGATTATACGCTGTTATGTATGATGTCTAGGGATTTAAAAATTCAGTGGGAAAAATAAAATACTCATATTTCCGTATTTAAAAAAAATCTATTTTGAACGTAATTCTACGAATTATCTCGTAAAAAAAGTCGGTAATATACTACAGTCAATGACATTACAAATTACAGTGCATACAATATGCATTTCTGTAGCACGACGTGATTTTGACTAACCAGTTTTTTTTTTTTTTAGAAAAACATTTATTATATATCGCAACAAAAGACTGTATGAAATGAGATCTATGAGGCGAATGTGTGGTAAAACCATGTTTGATCGTGTGAAAAATATTGAGATTGGCAAAGAATGCAAGGCTGCTGTAAGCGTAATGAGCAAGATTAAGAAAGGGACGCTTAGATGGTTTGGGCATGTAGAACGAATGAACGAAAAAAGGAGCGTAAAGAGAATATATGACGCAAATGTGAATGGAAGAAGAAACAAGGGACGCCCGAGGAAGACATGGCACGATCAAGTGAATCAAATACTTGAGTCAGGCCATTTCAGAAGTCGGCATAATAGAAGATAATATATAGACGATGTATGAATGTGAATGAAGCAAGAAGTGTATGCCAAGATCGAGTTGTTTGGCGGTCCGTCCTCTCTATCTACCCCTGCGGGGAAACGGCGTCATGGTTGGTTAGTTAGTTAGTAACAGAAGATAAACATTCTCGGATTACGCATAACCTGACAATATTTGAAAATCTCCTACAACTATCACAGTAAGCGGAAAATGTTGCTTGTATAGTGAGGGAGCACTTAGCTAACCGAGGAATTGAATTCACGAGGCCTGGGTGGGATCCAGACGAGATGTCAACTCAGCCACTGACAGACATTCCCTTATGGTCATTTAAAATTCGTTCATTTATTCCTCTTCTTTTATATTTTATTTATTTTGGTTTCTCAGCAATGGCATCCTTTCCTACAATATACGCCCTACGAGGAGGAATAAGAAAAAATACAAAAAGATCAAACAGTTTACAAAATACAAAATTATACTTTATACCATACTATATTTTGTATTTTCATATGCTTATTTACATAGTCGCTAAACAAACTTGTATGTTGATCATTGCTTTGAGTCAAAGTGTATACCGTAATACATTGGTTAACAAGGCGACAAATTCCTCGAAATGCTTTTTTTTTAAATAAATGATAATTATAGAATGTTCGTCTAAAAACGGCAATTTAGCGTAAGTAATATCACTTTATTAATTTGATGAAAGCATGAGCAGAAGACGAGACGTAGTTAATGTAATAAAGTTTACAACGAATACTTTTTTTTTTTAAATTGCCTTTTAAACGCAGTTCTTCGAAACGTGACTTTAAATAAGTGTTTTAAATGTATTTGACTTCGCGTGAAAAAGACAATTTCGTAAAAATTTCGCCTATCTGTAATTTACTAGATCGCCTTCTATTAACTCTGGAGTGGGCACGTTGTGAGGCTGCCAGTTAATAATGTTTTATTATATCTTCTTTTTTTTTAAAACAAAATAATAAATAATGATATCCTCACTGGGATTTCTGGTGCTGAGGATTTCATTTACAAAATATTAAATTACTTATATTAAATTAGAACGTAGCAAAATTCATATAAAGTACATTCCTCATATCTCTTCGCGGATCCTTCATTCCGATCTTGGAACCAAACGAAGGACGAGGAAGTTGTGTTACGAAGGTGATACGCTGCGGCCTCATTGTGAACCCACCTATGTATGTACAATTACTTCATACTTATATTTTTATATATTGATATATTTTTGAACCTATTAATGTTAAAGCACCCCTGAGCTGATTTTCTACAAAAACCGAGATATCTAAAAATCTAAATGATTCAAACATTATCATTAGCAGTGGCGTGCATAGGTGGTATGCAGTTTTTCAATTTCATATAAATAAGCTTACAAGTTCCTTACCAAATCCATAGAATTAAAAAAAATATATATGAATTCGGTATAATTTCTTCTTATGGTTTATTTTTCTTTTTAGCACAGCTTTTTAGCCTTTATGGACTGTACGCAACTGATTATTATTATTTTTTGATCCTTAAAAATATACTAAAAAAGAGTGAAGAGTACATGAAAAATAATTGCTGAACGAATATTGCATTAATGTGTGATAGTATATGATGAAAAAGAGTCTTATTTTTTTATATATGCATTGTTACATAGCGGAATCTCGCGATGCGGTTCGTAATTACATTTAAATTGAAATCTAAATAAAGACCCCCCATCAGATGATGAATTCATGAAAGATTCCCTCACGATGTGGATAATTTCCGACTAGCTCGACCTCAGGAATATTTATATGCATAAAGATACACATATATATGGTATATAAAAAAATCGTGTTCTCAGTTCGTTTATAGATAATTTGAGAAATCACCGCTTCTAGTAAATATAAATAAAAACATATACATATAAGTAAATGCAGGAATAGGGAATTCAAATAAAACAATTCTCTATTGCTATAAAAAATACCTTGCAATAAGGCCTATATTTGGATAGCGGACTCTATGGCTTCTAGGAAAAGATTTTTTCTGTATTTGCAAAAATAAAGTGAAATAAATAACTAAAATTTGGAACGATACCGGTTTTGGTAAAATTCTGGTCAGGATCAAGCGACTGCATTGCACGGGTCCCCAAACTTAAGTCACTAGAAGTCTGTCTGGCCCAAGCTGACCTGCGGCTTCTAGCTTGTTCCCGGGTCCCGCCCCCAAACGAGCGGCAACCATTCGGCTAGTCCCCAAATGCCAATCGTAAGAGAAAATAGTGCTTGTTTTTAAATAATTCCGGGGTGGTTTGTCAACCTTGGTTGTTAGGGACTTGTTTCATAACAACACATATATTTTTGTTTGGACAACGTTCCATCAACAGTTTGGGAAATTGTTCAAAGACTTTTTTTTATTAAGTGACATTGAAAGAATTGTTCTTTTTATTATATACCAACCTTTTTTTACCCTCTAAAACTTTTAGTATTGTGTAAAAGAAACTGCTTTAATTTAGGCCGTAAAATGCTTCTCAAGCGCCCAATATCGGGTTAAATCTCGGGCAGCAGTAATAATTATTATTCATTGGAAAAAATTATGAAGCTTCGTCATTTTTTATTGATCGTAATGATATCGATTAAAAATTGATGGAAAGTAATAATGTACTAGCTCAGTGGTAAGAGTGCTGTTCCCGGTAAGACATCCTAGATCCAAGGTTCGATTTCCAAGTGCGACCGTTACCTTTTTATTTCCTATGTTTCATTTGAGATTTGTTAAAATTAACTTTATATTAACGAGGTAATTATAATCATTTTCTATTTCGCGATAGCGCGGCTTCGTTCTCGGAAGTCTCAGTAATCGAGAAACTACTCTTCTCGTTGTGGGATTGGTGAATTAGTGAAATTTCTAGTCTATCTAGTGCCGCGTCTCGTGGGAAATTCGGTGATAAAATTATCGGATTTGAGCGACATTAACGAGGAAAATCTGGATTTGTCTGGAGTGCTTATCTGGTAACATATTTAGTGTCTCGAATAGGTAATGAATTATATGCAGTCAGTGAACAGATTATCCCTAGAAGGGTGATCTACACCGATTTGAAAACACGACTTCTAGGCCCCATATAAGAAAGTCTAAATTATATGGTTTATTTTTAATGTCAAAGAGGAACGCAGGAGTATCCATTCTGCAGATTCTACATTTTCGTAAGAAAAAAATTCAGATTTGTACTATATTATATAAAGAAAAAGAAATATTGCTTTTTTATCGAACGTCAAAATATTATAAAATTCCATCCTAAATGATTAATTACTGAACAGTGTGTATTTATCTTAACCTGCTCCTGACACATACTAAACTTTCCAAGAAAATAATAAATTAATTGGGTGGAAAATAAAAGCGGTAAGATGGAAACTGAAATACTTGTACAGTAAAATTGAACCTTGGCACGGTGAAGAACCTTTGTATAATTTAGAATCGGGTCAGTCCGCAAACTAAGCAAAATAATTTTCACTAAGCCTCTGGAAAAAAATATCGAATTATTTACCCATTTGTCGGGTTCCTTTATCTGATTTTTCAGTAACGTTTAGAGGTATTCAACATGAGGAATATCACGAACTAATTCAAAGGGTAATATATTCCCTCTACCCCACGAAAACCCCACATTTGAAAATATTGTTTATTTAGTCTGACCACAAAGCCATAATATTTTAAAAATAGACTTCTCGGAAGTATGTCGGCATAACGATGCTTTACAATTATATTCAAAGGCTTTTATAAAAACGCAGGTTGAAATACATACTTATGAATAGATTATGTTTTGGCACTGCTTTGGATATTTGAAGACATGGACATTGAAAATTCACTGTAGGTATTGTTACGTAACGGAATTCATTACTAAATGAATTCCAGCCCCTCGGTAAAAAACCGCGGGGATTATTATTTGGTTTCGGTTCCGCGAGGGCAAGAATTACGCCCCTCACCGCGTTGCTCATGCGGCAGAACAAGACCGGCATTGGAACCATCAGGTTCTGTGTTTAAACGGCAGAGCTACTTGCCTTTGGTAAAGGCCGCCTACGCTTGGGTGAGCGTTATCACGCTTACCTCGCATTGGGCAATGTAAACTCCTTATACTTGAGACACCGCTGGACAAAAGCAATTTAGCTAGTAATGTCTATGAACAGTGTTAAACTCCTGGCGACCTAGTAACTGCTACCCGCGTGAGTTGGTGTGTTCCCAGCTTTACGAATCTGCGATGAGAGGACGTGAGCCTCGACGCCATGGATCATGTAAGCTGTGTCTAACCCCTATTAACTGTGCTGATATAATTACTTGCCTCCCTTAAATGCCCGATTTAATTCCAGAGAGAGATATTCAGTATACAATAGACAGGAAGTATATTTTTTTAGGTTAAATCAATCCTATGTTTTGATGTAAATATAATGTGTGCCCTCTCGCAATAAACCCTGTACTGAGAACTGGACTCTTTCATTTGAATGGTAAGGGAGCCCCTTGTTTCTTTGGCTAGATATGAGGCGGAAGCCGATCTACGATCCTGAGAGACGGAGTCACTCCTCTACCCTACATAGCTAGTCGAGGAGAGCTGAGAGTCGGCCTTCTCAAAGTTGGACTCCCGGTAACCAAAACATTTCTTTTCCTTATGTGATCTCCCCCTTGAGGCCCTTACACTGGCGCTCCAATGTGCTAATCGTCACACTGGACCCAACTTGGGGAAGCCACTTCATACTGGCGCCCCACGTGAATGGTAGGGGGGTCCTCTCACTGTCGCCCCCGTCAGGGTCGTCACAGTATGTATGTCTCTTTCATTAAATGTGTTCACAGATTCTTCTAAGAATTTTGATGTGTTAGAAAGAAAGGAGTGTTTTTAATGTATTTTTTAATATCTTATTTATCTGTCCCAAAAATGAAAAGACTGTTTGTCAAAATGCATTTTTACATGAATTTGGTAAGGAGCTTGAGGGCTCATTTATTCAGTTGGGCACAAAAATCAGTGGAAGATGATAATAAAATAGCCATTTTCAAGTAATCAATCCACAATTCATACCCAAACTTGAAAAACTACGCACAACCTAGTTTTGGCTATAGAGCAATGCACGCCCCTGTTATTAAGATATGAATCTTTATTTAATTATGCACGTCGTTATGATTTTGAGGTTCTATTATTAATAATTTGGGCGTATTGTGAAATCGCAAATAGGCTTCGCTAGTTACAAAACGTCAAAACCAAACTTCGAAAATACATTCAAAACCTGTCTTCAAAATAACAACTTCGACCCTATGGGGCTTTGGCGATGTCACCCGGGACTTAATAACGAGAGAATCAATATTATTAGGCGACGTCTGCTTACCTATCGTGCGTGTGAGATACACTGATTAAAATAATCGTCGAATGCGATTTTTTTATTTATTATTTTAGTACATGTACCTAACAGGCATGATGTCCGAAAGATATATACATGAATGCTTAGAAAATAATGTAAATACGTTATTTTATACACTTATTTACCATTTGCTACTTATTTGACTTTCGTCTTTTAATAATCACAGTACATGATGGGAAGTTTTACTGGGAAGGCTTTTCACCGAAATTGTCATCTAACAGATTTATTTATTATTAACAGATTTTAAAAAGTAGGTACTGACAAGTGTCTGAAAGTTAATATATTTGTGTAGAAAAGGTCTGCAGGCCCTTTGACCTCGATAAAACATGAACACATTCAGTTAGTCTGATTCACGGAGAGAACGTCGAACTTTTAAATTGCGATTACTTCAAAACGTGGCCCAACTTTTGGGAACAGCCCCACGATTTGGACCGAATGTTCATTATTTATTACACCGCAACTTCTCACAATTAAACTTTGGGAGCTTCTGTCCATCAGGACTATTATTTTGATTAATGATTGTCTCACCCTCTAATCAAGGTTCCGTTTCCAATTCAATTCCCTACTGTGTTGCCGGGTGTTTGGGCTGTCCGGACTAGCGCAGAAAGAGTAGTTTCACTAGTTAGTTTCTATTGTCTATTGCAAGTCTCAGTTGTCTACATTTGGCAGACAACGTAGTCTGTCAGTATCCCTTGCGGAAACCTTTTCCAATTACTTCACTTTAACTGTGTGCTATAAACCTGATGTTAAATCCAAAGCTGCCATGGGCCACGTCGTTCAAACGCAAATGAATGTTAATTTGTGATAATTCTGAGAATTCATTCGAAATGTTTACCTTTATGGGGTGTACCTGGGTTACAAAGCCGTTTAGATACGTTTCCTATTTTCGTACATTCTCGTTGCTGGAATTTACCACACGCCTTTACCCGTACCTATGTTTTTCGTAACTAAATAATTTGTTAGTTAATGAGCATTAAGAATAATACGTTAAAATAAATATTTTTTTTGTACTGAATTGTATTCCATTTACACATTGTTTGGAATTGTACTGTTTATTTAGAGGTTTAGAAACAAAAAATGTCAAATTTCGGGCGGAGCCAGTAAATAACATATTTCATATTCGAAGCTGTAACACATTGGTCGATTCAACTATGTGTTTTGTCGAAATATGCCTGAATGCTTTTATCGTACCAACAACGAATTTATGTATGATATGTTCAATATTAGAATTGTATATGGGCATTTTGAAAAAAATAACTCCAGATATCTTCCAGTCTAGGGTGCTTTTCCCTCCCACGCAGTGTTTTCCCATACTTATAAATATTAAAAAAAACATACGGAAATCAACCTTCGGGAATGTTTGAGGAAATAAGGGAAAGTTTTTAACAAAAATAAAATTCTATGAACTTAGGACATAAACTCGTCTTAGATCACTTAAGTACAAATCCTAAAAACCTCTTAAGAACCATGTAAGTTCCAGGAATCGGCTTAAAATATTGTTAAAGAGAAAAAATACTTTTCATCCACGTTCGAGGACAACACAGCAGGGAAGGGGTGGACATTGGAGGGTATCGGGGTGATTGGTCGTTACGAGGGTTTGTTTGTCCCGTGGGAAGCCGACACGTGCAGTTTTCTCATTTCGTGAAAATGGAATGAACAAATGACGGATGGGCACGATTCCTAATGAATGGGCCTTTGTTCTTTCCATCGGCTGTTCTTTTGTAAAATCTTTGGTGTTTTATCCCCGGGAAGGAAGAATAATCATCGCTAGAGTCTAATCAGTTACCTTTTTAATCGGAGGGAAATATTATTTGCATAATATCGTTAGCAGTCTATAACAAAGTTACGCGAAAATTAACATAGAGAGCAGTGAACCAAATGAAATTGAGATATTTTTTTGAGTTAATTGATTTATTTAACAAAAATAAATATGTAGTATTAATCAAACTAAAAGCAATTTTGAGGTTCTGCTAGAAGGCGATACAGTGAAAAAAGAACTAAACCTAGTACTTACACTTTGTAGAAAGTTCAAAAGATTTTATTAAAACTGTAGTTTAACTTATAAAATAATATATTTGAATAGTCCTAGCAATTTACTTAAGAAATATTTTAAAAAAAGACAGTTGGATAACGTAATTATTTAATATAATACAAGGATTAAATTTATTTTGTTTTATCTTCTTTATACACTATACTAAAGCTGGCTTTAAATTTATTTTATTTATTTGCTTATTTTATTTTATTTTATTTTATTTTAATTTATTTATTTTATTTTATTTTATTTTATTTTATTTTATTTTATTTTATTTTATTTTATATTATTTTATTTTATTTTATTTTATTTTATTTTATTTTATTTTATTTTATTTTATTTTATTTGTTTCATTTTATTTTATTTTATTTTAATTTTATTTTATTTTATTTTATTTTTTATTTTATTTTATTTTATTTTATTTTATTTTATTTTATTTTATTTTATTTTATTTTAATTTATTTTATTTTATTCTATTTTATTTTATTTTATTTTATTCTTTTTTATTCTATTTTATTTTATTTTATTTTATTTTATTTTATTTTATTTTATTTTATTTTATTTTATTTTATTTTATTTTATTTTATTTTATTTTACTTTACTTTATTTTATTTTATTTTATTTTATTTTATTTTATTTTATTTTATTTTATTTTATTATATAAAGGCCCGGGGGGTTTTACATACAGATGCATCATTGTTAAAATCACACAAGAAAAACAAAAAATAGAAACTATGGACAAAAGTTAAATTACACTTGAAAAAAGTTACGTTACACTTGAAAAGCTACCACAAATGATCAGTTACAGTTGAAAAAAGAAAAATGAAAAAAAAACGTGTGTTAAAAATATCTTCAGATTTTATAACATAAATTTTATTTATTTATTCTAGTGATATACTCTATCAATTTCGCTATTCACTTAACCTGACCTCTGCAAGATTTCAAATTAATAAAAAGGATGACCCGAAGAATTCGGGTATAGCCCAAATTCAGTACGAAAAATATATATGGAATCTTCAAGGAATTTAATAAAGGGTCAGGGTTAATAATTTATTGCATAATAATGTAGGTAGGCACTCATAGCTAGATAACGGGGTAAAGTGATAGCTAGCTAATGGGAAAAATAAAACAAACATTCCCAGGAAACGAATATATATATATATATATAGGTGACATAAAAGGAACGGCTGCGCGGCCTGTTTCATACAAAATTTAATTTTGAATTTGAAGCCAAAATACTCGCCTAAACCTAATGATCTTTTCTTTTCATCAAAAAAGTATAGTAAATATCCAGTACGGATTAGAAGTAATTTATTTATTTTTGTTTTACGTTATGAGATATATGCCATAATAAGAATCGATTTTTTGCAAATTTAGTGACATTTAGTAACAATTATTTGGGGGCTAACGGAGATGTAAAAAAAAAAGTTTTACCCGACCTGGTTAGAAAATATAAGCATTATTGTGGACTTTAAATTAAATTAAAAACGATCATTTTACGTTGGAACACAAATTTGCCGTACATAATTTAAAATATCGACCCGAAAAAACGTTTTTTTTTGTAAATGTATTGTTTTTATATTATTTACATGATAATAATATATAAAATATGATAATTAAAAAAAATAAATAAAGCCGAAAAAATAAATTTCTACTTTACCTCTAAAATTATGAATTTTTTTTTTCATGACCTTAATTTAAAACAAAAATAAATAAAATACTTCTCATACCTACTAGATATTTAATAAACCTTTAATTTAAAAAAAATATCATTCAGTTTGAATCGGTATTTTGGCCTCAAAACCAAAATTAACTTATGTATGAAACAGGCGGCGCAGCCGTTCCTATTAACGATATCTGAATTCCGGCTATTACCATAATTATAGTTGGTGGAGGACATAGATTTATTTATTTATTCACACCTAAGTCTTTTACATGTTGATGAATTTATAACATTGCGAAACAAGGGATTATAATAAAATAGTAAATAAAATAAT
>JAHDVE020011773.1:0-75640 GCA_022606495.2 Halesus radiatus
TATTTATAATGCCACCCCTAATGTATTATAGCGAAGCGAGTAAGGGAAGATGCAACTGGCAAATGTATAAAATTGAACTGAATATAGTAGAGTTTTGACCCCCCTGACGTACATGTGGTAAAATTGGTAACAATGTGTATGATTATTACGTATGAGGAGATCCATAGGACTGGAAATAGTGCCAGGCGTTGGTCGCCAGAGTACAGGCGTCTTCAAGTGTGAACAAACATGAACCCGTTTTTGAACTGTATAGTACCTGCAGTTTACGTGGAAAACCCCGAAACCGAAAGAGAGTATAGATATATAGGATAACTCAGTTCCAAAGAGGAGGTCGAAATGCACCTCAGTAATAACCCACTCAGTTTCAATACTCATTTCATAAGACTGTACACACGCCCGCCTATCAGTCAACGCAATGCTGCACTGAATGCTCTCATACAAAGAGTAAGCGTGTCGGTCGACCGACGACGTAGCGCTGACGAGCTATACCGATGGTTCTCATACGCAGCGCGTAGCGACTCGCACACGACTGACCGTCAGTGTTGCACCATAGCAGCTACAGCTCTCCATTCATTCGCCTACATACTCGTATTATCGTACGCGACTAACATACTTGCTGTTTCCAGTCTAAATAATGCAAAGCTGATGTGAGCGTGATGCTAAAGATCATGAAATGGACTCTTAAATGGTTTGCACATGTAGGACGATGTGAAATGAGTGTGAAGAATATGAATTGGGGTGAAAAAATATATCGGGGTGACCCAGCAAGACGAGAGGAATCAAATTTTAGAGTTACATCATATAAGGGATCGTATGAAGCAAATACAGAGTTGTATGGTATTCCATCCTCTCTTCTCATCAGTGACAACTGCTGTGAAATGTGATGGGTTTTTTTAATACACGGTGCTATACAATTTATCCAATTATTATTACATTTTGCACTCTTTTATCGCTCTAAGTAAATGCCGCTATTATTTAACCTTTTTAAACGTCCACTGCTGAGATATTATAATAACTGAACTGAAGTGCATTCTAAGCTAGGTGCATGTCATTATGGTATTGATTGTATTGTTAAGGCCATTGGGTACGTATGTAACCCACAATAATGCATATTGAAAAGGAGAAAGTTTCATAATATCGCCCCAGGCCTTTTGTTTGAGGCACATTATTATATATTAAGCTTACATAGTCATACAGAGTTGTTTTAAAGTTACTTTCTTCCCAGAGCGGTCGCAATGTTTCAACTGCCCCGTGTTTGGTTACTAGCTTTCTTTTGTTAAAGCCTGTCATTAGTGATCGATATATTTTATGGGGGTAATTGAAAAAGAAACGTTACATAAAAATTTCAGACCTGAAGAACAATCACTCTTGCATCATAAAGAGACGAACATTTGATACCGAAAGCATGTGAACAAGTCATTTTTTCAACTCCTTATTTTTTATGTATACGGCACAAGTTGTGCCATTACCATAAAGGTATGAAAAGTGTAAATACAACAAAAAAAAACTAAAATGTTTTTTTTTATTAAAAAACCTTTGTAACTTTTTTCCACTTATTTATTTTCGAGCGGACCGGTTTCACCCTATCACGGGCATCCTCAGACTGGTACAATGAATACTAAATCGAATTTCATTGCCTTTATTACGACACTACCCTTATGGTTAATAACAGAATCCATATAGATTTAGTATTCATTGTACCAGTCGGAGGATGCCCGTGATAGGGTGAAACCGGTCCGGTCGAAAATAAATAAGCGGAAAAAGTTACAAAGGTTTTTTTAATTAAAAAAAAATTATTTTAATATGGAATTCCACCATGAATTGACATTTTTCCACCATGATTTGACATTAGAATTTCAAAATTAGAAATAAAATAAACTAAGTTTAACACATCTAAAGAATCAATAAAAAAATATAAAAAGGATAAAATATTTAAAATAAAGTATATGGCATAAAAATAAAATGTGTAAAAAGTATAAACTATAAATAAATATAAATTATAAAAACCTGTAAAAATATCAAGTATAAAAACTTGTTAAAATGAAATGTATAATTACCAAATGGGATTAAATGAATAATACGAAGGCGTGGTAATTTAAATCAACACATACATAGAATACAGTTATTGATGTAGGCTAATCTATTGATACTTACGTAAAACGACATTTGAGTTTTCTCCCCCATTCAATCCGACCCTCCTAAAGAGTTGCATTGTCAAATTTCTTTCTATAGCTTCCCTTCCATAGCTCACCTGACAACGTCGCTCCACAGGGTGGAGGTATAGTGCTCTTGGTTGTACGCGGTACAGACAGTGAATCTTCTGAGATGTTATATAGGGTGTTAAGGGACGTACCTCCGAAACCAGCGATTCCTGACATTATTCCGAGTAAAAAATGTTAATAAATTTTTTTTCACCGGTAAAATATTTCGTTGTTTTTTTCAATCCAAATTCAAGAAACACATGTTATCACTGGTCACCCAACCGAATAACTGTCCAATATCTAATAATTTTTTAATGTATAATTTAATTTACCTAAAAAGATTAAAAAAAAACTTTCATTTTTTACTCCAAATAAGGTCCAAGAATCAGTGTAAGTCAGATACGTGTCATAACACCCTGTACGTGTATTAAGGACGGTGTCATTTTGTTTTAATCAATTTTTTTATTTCAATATAAGGGCAATTTATTGACCTTCTGCTATTTATAGTTTGTCAGCTGTTTCCCTTTCCGGAGGAATTGTGAAACTTGTGTTGAATTGTGCAAATCAGTCAAGCTTTTAAAAAAGCTCCTTTCTTGTAATCCAGAAAGCTTATTTAAACTTATTTTCCTTTCTTGATTTAAGAGAAGTCTCGCGAGCCTGTATTATTCCGTCTCACAATTTTATATTCACTGTTTAATGTCTGACTCGTGGGAAATTTGGGAAAGCTCGAGTTCGGTGCGTTTTTTGTGCTTTGTTTTTTTTTGTATCACTCATTCCAAGAGCTTTCTGCACGCAGGATTCTACAGTTTTCTACTTTGCTTGATGGCTCCATCCAAATACCCTCTATCTTTTGTATTCCCCGATCTCGCAACATGTTCTTCAATCTCTCGAGTTAACACCGAACCGCCCCTTTTCTCTTTTTTTCCACCCCAAACCCAAATCTGATAAACCTTACTTAACTGTTTGCTTTTTCTGTCCATTTCAAAGGACGTTTCAAGCCTTTGAGAAACTTGTTCAAAACCTTCACAAAGTTGAATGTAGTTACTAAGTGTTATCTTAATCATCTTTTTAGTAGCTTTATTTTCTTTTCTTCTTTGTAGCACTTTCTAATCACGTATATTTCATCAATAGAGTTTAGGAATCGAGTTAATGAGCAGTTCCCCTTTCATCATTCAGTGAATGTGGTCTTTATTCCGTTACGTTATTTGAATCATGTCAGGTCGAGTGGTTTAGTCTCTTATTTTATTCATTTTAATTTATCCAATTAGGTACCTTTCAAGTCTTCTCACTTCTCTCACTCTCGGTTCCCGACAAACGAAATGAATAAATAAAAAAAGGCGTGCAGTTGTTTTGCTGGTGGAATGTAGAATAGACCAAAGCGCTTTCTTCTCTATATGAGAATTTGAGTACCTACATTTTTTTTACATGAATAGATAGATTACTAGTAATTTGTTGAGCGTTTTATACATTGATTTTTCTGTCCTAGTACATTAGCATTTAAACGTTGCTTTTAGTGATTATTGGGTAGATGATGCTACCGGTAATATAATTGGAGTATTAGAAGGGACTCTTAGGCGTTTGGATATGTAGAGCGGATGATCGACGAAAAGAGTGTCAGGCGAATATTTGACGCACAAGTGGATGGATGAAGAGGAAATTGGAGACCCACCGGGAAGACGTGACTCAAGTGAATCAAATACTGGAGTGAAGAGTCGGTATAACAAAGGAGTATGAATTATCCGATGCATGAATGTGGTTAATTTAGAAGTTTGTGACGAGATCGAGTTATCCTGTCTTCCTCGCCTTGCGAGGTAATTACGTAATCGTTATTCGCCGAGTTTTTTTAGTTGTGTTTGTTTTTCGTTGTTAAAGGCAATTCATGTAAAGGAGTTGCGATTTAAAAATCTTCATCAATCAACCTTTCTCTATCTATAACACCCACATAAATTTGCCATTGATACATTCCCAAGTCGGACGAGAGATTAATCCCCCGTTCTATCGGGTACCTGCTTATCACCCACCACCCACTCTAATGTAAGAAATATCGTATTACCTTCACCTTGCTGTGGGCGGACGGTTATCTCCATGGGCGGGAGCTGGCGCATATCACTCGATTATACTACTCCCCTCTCCCCCACCTGATCGCCCGCCCATCCGAGAACCTCGATACTATTAATAACCTCAGCTTCTTGTCTGTACTTGTTACCGAGGAGATTTATAGCCCGCCATCTAGTTGTTCTATATCCAGGAGTTTGGGAACGAGGAAAGAGAATTAGTTCGAGTATTTTGTTTCGGTTTTACAACCATTTCCATAGGCCTCCGTTCTCTGATACACCAGATTGATTACACAAAAGATCACTATGCGAACGGTCGAGTGTTATTTTTTTCCATGTTAAATAGGTAATAGAAATTTTATACTATTTTCCTTGGAGTTATGAGTTTGATTCGGCTGGCAACTTTGGCAGTTCTCACTAGGCAGGTTTAATCTATATATATTGAGTGAAAATTATTAAGCGCAGCATCGTTGGTATATCAACAGTGCGTTTGAGCTGTTTTTTTTTTTAATTTAGTGACCACCCAGTTTAATAGACAAATTCCTAGGAATAATATATTTTTTTTAATTTAATGTAAATCAAATTTAATAATGTTATTATTAGGTTCTGTAAGTTATTAAATCTCTATATATAAAAATGAATGTTTGTCTGTGTCTCATCGATTTTCTCGAAAATTACACGACTGGTTTCGCTGAAAATAGCACAGTTTGTTCTTATTAGTCCCGGGAAGGTTTAAAGAGTAGTTTGAATGAAATCCAATATGTAAAACTGTTGCCATAACGTTTTAAAATTAATATCGCCTCTCAGTATCGCCCTGGTGAAAGACCACCATTCAGAATTAAAACGTTGCTTGAAATGGCTTTTAGCCGTGTTTGGTGACCAGAACTGAATAGCCAGGTATTTACCCACCTTCCTCTTCCCCATCTCCTTCCCCTCCCCGATACCTTCAGCCTCACAACATTCCCCAATTGGGAATGCCTCACTGGCTCCAGACGGTTGGGAGCAGTTGGGACCCTTGTGTGGTATTCATATAATATATATATATGAGAAATATTGAACCCTCCGTGTTGTATTGAGGTTAGCCCATAGATATACCGCTCTGCTTAGCCACAGATTACATATTCAAAGAAGAAGATTTGTTTGGGTAGAATATTTTCAAAATGGAAAACACAAGTAGATACCCATACAAAACATGTGTACACGACCAAGAAGAATACCAGTTAATTTAATATTTTCTAAAATACTTGTAATGCAACTTAAGAAATAAAAAAAAAGTAAAAAAAATAAAAGTAAATATTCTTCAAACGCTTCAAACAAACATCCCAAGTGAGAAAAGAAATTGTAAAAAGGAAGCATCTTTTTCTCTTCAACTCCTCTTCAATTCAATTTTCCCATCTTCTCTTTGTGGGTTGTTTCCTATTGTTCTCATTTCTCAATCGTTCAAATCACGTATTTCCGGATTCCGCACATTCCATCGTAATTCCCCTTCGATACATCAAATTTCATCGTCTCGAGCCTCCCCGTTCCTTCCCTCAAGTTTTGTCATTTATTTCATTTCTTCACCCCCTTATTCCTCTCCACGCATCTTGAAATAAGTACAGCCATAAATTTTCAATCAGAATCTTCGATATAAATAAGCGATAGTAATCTGTTGTTATTATCGAAACGGTGTCGTTCTTTCGGTGTACCATTATTACCGCGATGTCGAATGCGGCCATAAAAAAATATTTACACATAAGAGCGGCAATGGCCGGCGCTAAATTTACTTGGGGCTAAATTTCGGTCTACTTTCCCCCTGGCGGCGTGTGAGGACCGCCGATTGGAAAATAATCTCGCCAGAATAAACAATATACTCTAACTTTCTCGAAATACGACCGATGCTCGAAAGCATCGACACAATCTTGTCGAATTTCTCGAAATACTACAGTTTTTCGAAAGCACACGTCGACACTATAATCTCGAATATCTCACATTGCAGTTTCACATACCTATCTGAGCCTGCGGACAAAAGAAACCAACTAAATTGTTTTTAATCCATAGGCTTTTTGTGTTCGCAATACTATCTACAGCAGCTTGGCCCCCGACTGCATAGATAAGTTTGTAGATCTCTACATGTATACTGTGCATTAGTTATAAACTGGTAATTGGTAACTGGTAATGACGGCCTCCATGGTCGAGGGGTAAGGCTCTCGACTACGAATCCAAAGGTCGCGGGTTCAAATCCCGGCGTGCGCAAGTAATTTTTATTTAATTAATTTGTGTTGTTTCACAATTAATTAATTTAAAAATAATATAGACTATATTTGCGCACGTTCCAGAGTGGAAGATACTCTCGTATCGCCCTGGTGAAAGACCACCATTCAGAATTGAAACGTTGCTTGAAATGGCTTTTAGCTGTGTTTGGTGACCAGATCTGAATAGCCAGGTATTCCCAACCTTCCTCTTCCCCTTCTCCTTCCCCTCCCCAATACCTACAGCCTCACAACATTCCCCAATTGGGAATGCCATAGTCTCACTGGCTCCAGACGGTTGGGAGCAGTTGGGACTCTTGTGAGGTATTCATATAAAAAAAAAATTATATTAATCATAAATATAATTACTAATAAGAACTTTGCTTACACCATTGAATTAATATAAAATTGTCTAAACGTTTCAGAAGCAAAGCTTCCCTCATCAGGATAAACAATATACTAATAAAAAATAATGACAAGTATAGACAAATTACAAACATAAACGAAAATTAACAATAAGTGATAACATTAGGTAAATAATTTAAAGGTGAAGTAAAATACCAATTTTTATGTTGTTTGAAATGATTCATTAATATTTTCGGTTAAAACCGATATACTTGAAGCAACCTGCCAGGTAAGTATGTTTTTCTGTATCTGTTTGTACATAATTAGATATTTCACAAAAACGGCTCTGTACAAATCATCCAAATATTATTAATAAATTATTTCTAATATAATAATTTATATAGTTAACTTTGTTCCATTTTATGACTATTCAAGCTTGTCAACACCATAGCCAAAGAAATATTTAGAACGTACAATATAATAGCACATGAAGAATATTACAAAAGTCACGTTATTCGCATGAAAATTTTTCTAATTTCGCGTAAAAATTTGGGTAATCGCAAACGCGACATTTACAGGTTACGTATTAGTTATTTCCTGATTTAAAATTTAAGATGCCAAATACTCGTTGCCCCCATTGCCGATCAGTGCGTCCTTTTGCTTGAGATTGAGAGATCGTAATAAATGATAAAAAAAACTCTTTGAATGTTTTGTATTCAGATAAAGCAAAGAAAGTTGGCATTGTGTTCTGGTTTAAATCAACACACAGACAGTTCAAAGTAAGCAATTTTTTTTTATCATCATTGTCTGAAAATAAAAAGTATCGTCTAGAATTTAAAAAGTAGGTTCATTGTTAATGAAAACACGATTGAAAAAACTAGGTAGGTCTCACTTCTTCTCATGAGAACTGTCAATTTCGGTCTGAAAGTAATTCGTTATTTTGATGCCGGAGGCAGTGGAATCCATCAAGAAGTTTTCATCGGGTACGTTCTCATCGATGAAAGAAAACTAATTAAAGACGATAAAATCGATTGAGTACCTACTCGCTGTTCGGAGATTTCCATATTGACAGCCATACAAGTTAAACTTTCTTTCTTAATTAGTGCAAAACGTACAAAATGTAATGTGAGACATTCGAGATTACGGTGCTTGCTAATGGACTGCTTTCGAAAAATAGCGATATTTTGAGAAATTCGATATATTCGTGTTTATTTTTTATTTGATGTCGCGCAAGAGTTTTCAATTGTCTGGAGCCAGGCTGATGTGAGGGGAGGACGTAGCAGGGTGAGGGGAATGTCAGAAAGTACCATTCAGATTCAGTCACTAACCATAGCAAAATCAACTTGAAACAATGTTTCAATTAATCGTAGTCTCTCCTCACCACGGCGATACAGGGTGCGCGATGGCGGGGTAATTATGAGACCGAATTATTAAAATCTTTTTAATTATCTCACTAACTAATCGAGTTTGACACATCGCCGGCTGAGTGCTTTATTGTTCTAACTAACCATCACGCCGTTTCTCCGCAGGGGTAGGCAGAGAGGACGGACCGCCAAACAACGCGATCTTGGCATACACTTCTTGCTTCATTCACTTTCATACACCGTCTAATACATTCTCTTATGTTATTCCGACTTCTGACATGGCCCGACTCAAGTATTTGATTCACTTGATCGTCCCATGTCTTCCTCGGACGTCCCCGGCTTCTTCCATATATTCTCCTTACACTCCCCTTTTCGATCATTCGCTCTACATGCCCAAACCATCTAAGCGTCCCTTTCTTGATCTTGCTCACTACGCTTAGATCAGCCTTGCATTCTTTACGATTTTTTTAGAAAGTAAATTTCTTCAAAAGATTTGGCGTCATTATTAATAAATTAATAAGTATTCTGTTTATCGTATTAATTGATTTTTATGTATATTAAAAAGAGTTGTGTAAACAAAGTTATTCTCATTAATTTATAAAGTAAACTGATTAAATTATAAAATTTCCTTTCAAATATACAATAATATATTTTTTTTTTATAAAACCCTGTGCTAGAAATGGGGAATGTGATGACAGAACAATTTAGTACTCAGCCGACGATGTATAACATCGTGTCCAGAAACTCGTAGTACAACCGGGAAATCAGTGAATCTACGTCACATTTGGAGTTTTTTTTTTATGGAAAACTACTATCAGATGTTTATTTTCTTTGAAAATGCGTCGAAGCGTAGACCCGGTACCAAATCTTTGTTCACCCTCGGATCGATTTAAAAAAAAAAATTGTTTCTCTATGTGATATATATATATATATATATATATATATATATATATATATATATGTAGAATAATTTTCTCGTTTTACCCGTAGTAATGTAGTCCTTAGAAGGACTTTTTAACTCCTGACGTTTCGGACAAATCACATTGTCCATCTTCAGGAGCCTTATGTCTTGAGTTTTGTTTTGAACTGATCGCTTGAGCGTGTCCGTTCAATCCAAAAATCAAAACCTACGCAGGTAAACCAAGAAAATTATTACCATCTTCCACCGTAATCTCAACCACTAACATATATATATATATATATATATATATATATATATATATATATACATTCACCAGTTTCCCGCTTACCACGAATTTCCAGTCATACGTAATTTAGAGAGTTAAATAGTGTTTCATTATATTAAACATTTTCTTTAACAATAATTGAAACTGTTACGGGAAAAAAATAACTTAAAACGAAGTCTTATTTTTAGCATCAAGACGGGGGAAAAATGATATGGTGAAAATAGGAAATTATGTACTAATTAGAATAAATTAAGCATCTGATTCCAAAAACCATTGAATACAAGACCTACTTCATTTTTAAACGGTATTTCTATCTCTGCTGACACAAATGAGTCAAATTTTATGCCGCATGTTATTTCAGTGAACTGATACGAAAGTTTTGACGTGTCCGGTTCTCACATATCGCCTCTTTGAACGACTTTGTTTACCTTTGTTGACAGCAACGTTGACATACAAATCAATACAGAAGCGATCCTTGGCTCAGCCCACTCGAGTGACTCGAGTGACTCGAGGCGGTTATAATATGGTTATCGGACTACAACAAACAAGTTTTTTTTAAAGGAGATAACTGATAAGATAAGGAAAATTGTCTCCGATGGTCTAATCTGCTCATTGGAATGTTGTATTGATGTGTCTATGACCAGCTCATCCAACGCAATGACAGATTTAGAATAAATTCTATTCGATATATTATCTTATTTCCACTGAAGAGATAACGATAACAGTTTGTTGTGAGCGTGTCCGTGTGCCCAAAGTTAGCTCAAATTTACCTCAAATTTACCCTACTTCTGGTGAAATTAATAAAACATTTACAAATATCGAAATTATTTCTTGAGAAAATAATCAATTTCTTTGACTTGTGTCGATTGGCCTTATATAAATTGACGACATTAGTTTTCTTTCAATCTTCATGACTTGACACTCTCAAAGCTCAAAAACTTCTCATCTGGACTGCTCTTTTCGGACTACCTTTTAACCTTCTGATATCTGATGATAGAGTAACTACCACTATCGTAATTTTATATCGAGACCCGAGAAACTAATAGTCATTTAATAATTATATTAAATGATAAAATAACGTTTAAGGGGAGAGGGACGTCGGAGAGTTATTATTTATTAATTAAAAATAATGATAGTATTTTTACGCAATACGATACCATGTTTATCGTATTACACAATAATATTATCATTATTTTGAATTAATAAATAATAACTCTCCGGCGTCCCTCTCCCCGTTAATCCTTACTTTACTATGTTGGTACCGCGAAATAAAAATAAAACCATTTTCAACGAAATTGTTTTTGTATTCTCTTTATTTTATTGTACCTTCTTAGATATCTGCCTAACACCAATACTCATATATAAATAAATTAATTAGAAATTACTTTTTATTCACCACTTTATTAATATATACATATCAACACGTGTCGAAAGCGATGCTTTCCTCATCGGGAATATACACCCTTGAGGTGATTTTTCACAAAAACGGCGTTATGCAAGTCATCCGATTATTATTACAATATTATTATACAGAATACTAAAGTTAAGTATAGACAAATGATAAACATAGAATACAATAATGTAAGAATAGACAAATTATAAGCGTAAACAAAAATTAATTAAAGTAGGTAAGTAATTAATCAAAAATGTTAGTTAAAAAATTATTATAAAACAATGAATAACAAATTTCTATTAGTGATTAAAAAATAAATAATTTTTATTATTAATATTAATATAAAAATAAATTCAAGAGATATCTATTTTAAAATATATTTGATTATTAATTATATTTAATTGACTATTAACACTTTTTCTGATTTCTAAAATTTCAAATTGTAAACTGTTTGTATTTGTATGTAAATTTTTTGAACCTTTATTTATATCAAAAGAACGATTGGTTTCCAAAATGTGATTGGCAAATTCAGAATAATAATTATTATTTTAAACCTAGATGTTCCTTAACCTAATACTAAAATTTCTACTAAAAGTCTTTCCTATGTAAAAAAAGTCGCAATCATTACAAATTAATTTATTTACCCCCGATTTATTTTAAACATTATCTTTTTCCTTATTATTTCAAATATATATTTATTTATTTATTGCTAGTATAAAGTGCTGGTTGTATAGTATTTGTTGGTATTACAAAGTTATATACTTATATACTCGTATATATTTACATATATGTATATATTTTTTTTTAACAATAACAATTTCTTCTGTTCTTTAAATCCAACTATTGTTTATTTATTCATAAATTTCAACAACAAAATCAAAAACATTAGCCACTTATCTAACTAGGACAGTCCTGCGTTGAGATGAGCGGCTTGACAATTTACTGAAACGATGTATAAAAATCAAAAAAATATAACACCAAGGTTATTTAAACTATAAAACTTCCAGTAAGTTGGACAGTACATTTATAGACAACAATAATAATTTCGTTTTAACCCAAATAAGTATCACAAAGTATCTGCCTGTATACATAGAGTCAATCTATCCACTTTTTATTTCTACCATCCTAAGTTTTAACAGCCACAATTTACAACCAATTAAATTTTGTGGCAATTAGGCACGCCCAAAACGTGAGAAAGTCGTCGTTAATTTAACATCTAACCACGGCCTATCTGTCACACTGTTTAAATCCCATCTTTTCGTAACCCATCGTCTCGTATCTCATGACCCATCTTGTCGTATCTCCTCGCATCTCCCGGGCTCCCGTTTGTCCCATGCGAGCACGTCCCGTGCGTGTTGCATTGCATTTACGAGCACACCAGTATGATCAATGATCAGTATGGTTATTATTATGATCTCGCGTGTTCGATGATGCGCCAGGATGCAGTGGATGCACCGCGGGGTTTATGTCTGTTTATTTATCACCGGAACACGTGCGAGCTACGCCGTTCGTGAGCTACTGTACACCCAGTGCAGTCGTCTCGGAAAATATCTTCGTTAATTTATGTTAAAAAATGTATGCAGCTGCCAATGTGGAAATCCGAGAACGATGTTTAAGGCATTCTGATGAAGCAACTCTTTCTTCTTCTCGCCTGCTTTCGGATGTTTGATAGCATCATTGTTATTTTGCCTTTCAGACAGCCGCTCTGAATAATTGAATCGAAATACGATCAATACATTTCTTCTGGTAACGGCGCTTTCTTTGATTAAAAATTAATAATTGAGTAGGTAGTTATCGGCTTTTGTTAAATATATCTGTCGGTTGTTAAACCTACATAATATCCTTTCTCCAACTCTTCCGACTAACTAACGTTGCTTGAAATTAATATTCAATTCATTATCTGAATAGCCAGGCACTTCCCCACCTTCCTCTTCCCTATCTCTTTCCCTCCCCCATTACCTTCAGCATAAAAAAAAACTAACCAATCATTACTCCATTTCCTCCCGAGAGTTGGCGTAGAGGATTGGAACGCCACAAATCTTTTTCACTCATTATTTTTCATATGGTTATGTTATCCCGGCTCTTCACATGACCTGGGTATTCGATGATGTAGCTCTACTTATCTAGAACTCCAAATGGTTTCAAATTTCGGACGGTCGTACATAAAGATTTATATTTTGGTTTCAAACATTGAAAACTCTGTAGTTCTAACAGTCTAGTTAAATTCTGTCATAATTGAGTCGTGCAATTTTAGATAAGGGGAATGCTTTTAAGCAAGCTTTTTCAGGGGTTGGAAAGGAAAAAGCATAGAACCTTAGTTATTCAAATCCGGTCACTAAACATCAGTGACGTGCAGTCCACGAAGGCTGAAAAGCTGTGGCCACCCCAGGAAAAACGAACCATTAAAAGAAAAGAGTTTTTTAATGATATTTTTTCCATAAATATTTCTTGTGCCACAATCGTTCAACTTAGATAAATTGTTTCTATATGACAGATTTACACTTTTTAGTAAGATAATAAAATGAAAATTTTCAAATATTCAATGCATAATTCATACCCGATCTTGAAAAACTACACACAGCCTACCTTAATCATAAATCAATTCACGCCACTGCTAAACACTGCTAAAACCATTTCAATTGAACTGGTTAGAAAATATGTTTTATCATTGATTGTTTTTTCTAGTGGGATATACAAAAAAAAATATAGTTTGTGTACGATTAAGATCAATTGTTAGTTTATTATTTAAGTTAATGTTCTTTGTTCCAATCTGTACACTTCGAATAATTTATTTATCATTTTCTGAATCTGTTATAAGATGTGGAATTACAACTTGAGGACTTTCCTCTGAAACAAATATCAATCATGTTCAATCGGTGCAAAATTCATTGGTTAAATTGGAATAACATTCCATACTTCAGTCTCAAAATTCTTTCAGTAAGAGCAATTCTATGGTACAAAATTTTATTTCACCACATTAATAACAATATACGAGTATTATACAAACAATAGGCTAGAGCACACTTTCCTCTCAATTTTAATGATGGACTAATTGTTCCCAAGCATACTAATAAATATGGACAACGAACGTTTGATTACATGATTCCTAGCTATTTAAATGTGTTACCTGCTGAAATTAAAAATTGTATTCAAATAAAACAGTTAACAAATGTGTTGAAGACTTGAGTAACTGAAAGAAATTGTTTGTATGAGATTATTAGGATATATTATTTTATTTTTAAAGATTCAATTTTGTTATTCCCTTTTTTATTGTACGAATAGTTTGTATTAGATTTTTGTGCAATATTTATGTTTTTAAGATTTTATGTTGTTATAAATGTTTTATTTTATATAGATATGGTATATGTAAGTACTTAAACTTTAAATAACAAGAAAAGCAGTCTAACTACCAAAAAGTAGTTTATCGGGACTTTTTTTGTTTTACTTTATGTATTTCTTTGAAGTTAATAAAAAAAATAATATTAAGCGTTTAGATTTTTGATTGTGGTATTTCACCGTGAGCACCCTGTATTTCAATTCACGTTTGGGAAATTTGTAAGTAAACCTCAACCCTCCTATAAAAATGATCATAAATATTCCAGTTTTAGATATTTTCTTCTTAATCGGTTATGATATGGTTTTATCAATGTATGCACAGTGTAGAACGGTGTAAACGTAAACATCATGTGTCAGTAGACATTTTTGTTGATTTTCTATCTAAGCAAATATTATTGTAAATATTATAACCAACCATAATTCTCATCCTGTGAAGGCCATGTTTTTGGTATGTGGCGATTGTGTTCCCGGCAGTAGCGTGCACTCCAGAAAGGCTGAAAAGCTGTGATCCTAAGAAAAAATTAACCATTAAAAGATACTAAAGTATTGTTTGTTAAAATGGATTTTTCATGAATTTGGTAATGAACTCGTACCATCTTAATCAGTTTCCACAAAAAATCAGCGAAAGATGACGATAGAATGACAATTTTCAAATATTCATTCCGCAATTCACACCCGAATATTAAAACCTATACACGGCCTACCATTCGCCATAGAGCAATGCATGCCACTGGTTCCCGGTGGTATATCCTTTGCGATAGGTTTTTGGTGCTGTTATTAGCTAGAAAAGATCCCGTGAACTTTTTGACTCCTAATATGAACAGCGCATTACATGCAACTTAACACACAAGTTATATAAGTTAGCTAGTTCTATAAGGTTTACCCTTTGTACATGATCAATGTTTTATGTACGACTTGTACGTTCAGTTATTTAATAATAAGTTGTCCTGTCTTTTTTTACAGTTATACGGATATCTCAAAGTTCGGTAACTCAATTTATTAACACGAAAATAACTGAGGTCCCAAATGGATGCCCTGTGGAATGCCGCTGAAAATGTATACAATTGAAGTTGTAAGCTGAAAAAAGTTGCGTTTAGCTGAAAATATCAGACAGAAAAATCTTTGTAATTTTCATAACGCCAGAGATCACCTTTCGAGAGTTGTCGTTGTTTAACACAAACAAACGGATGTTTACCTTCTTGTGAAGATAAAGAGAAATAGAATTTTCATTTCGATTATTTTGGAATTCAGTGTCTTTAAAATGTTATTCTCGAGTCGCATTTTAAAATATTTTGGAAACCTATATAGGTAAGTATACCATAGATAATTGAAACAAAGTGAGTTATGGCATGGAAGCGTGCCGACTGTCGCCGAGCTACGACCAAACTGCACGAATTATGAATGCGGCGGAATCAATAAAAGTTATGTGTTTAGTGTGGAGGTTTGGTAAGAAGGGGCGCTGCTTTGCGTAGATGCGATTTCCAAAGGTATGGGTGAATGATGTTGGCGACATTTTATTGCTTGCGGCTTCATACTGATAATGGTTCATGGTTGATCTCCCTTGTGTCTATTATCCACGGTAGGTACTTATGAGATTAAAATATGTACCACATTGGGCTCGCTTTCATTGATACCGTAGGCAGGTGTAGGTACTTGGTACCCGCTTGCCAGGCAGGTAGGTACTAGGTACTCGTTCCAGCCAAATAGCCCGAGGAGGTAAAAGTACGAAGAAGTTGTAGCTATCTGGTCCCCGACCTTATATGGGCTCGGGCTCCATTCTCTCACTCTCAAACCTTTCCATGGTGATCTTATCCCCCGTCCACATCCACCTGGGCGAGCTCGCATGCCCACATACTTCCGGATTTCTTTCAAATCTTTCGAAGATTTATGAAGCTGTGTCTTGTATGAACATGGAAATGGTTACATTAAAAAAGTAATTCCATAGAGCTAGCTTTACACGGTACTTATTTTGATGCCGATCCACATATGGATACCATTTTGGACCCCATATGGAAAATCATTACTTTTCAGTGTTTACACTTTCATTATTTTTATTATACAAATTTTACAAACGAACGAACGAAATTGTGGGGTTTCGCTTGTAAAACTGTTATGGACTGTTAATAACATCGACCAATAATAATGATGTTTTGGTTGAGTGTAATAAAGGATAGTTTAAAGGTTTAAAAATAGCTAGGATAACCAAAAACTTACCGAATAATGTAGAGACTGAACATGCTCCTCGAAAATAGTTTTTTTTTCTCCGAACAAAAGGGCACTCCAAACAGTTCCTGTCAGATCACTGTGTTACATTCCCAAACAAAACGTTGTGTTTGGTTTGGGAAGATTAGAACTGGATTAATGGCAATTTAGGTAGGAACCAAACACATTATCATTTCAGAACCTAGCAATGTTCATACCTACGATTTCATAGTTTTAGTAGTAGACATTAAAGAATAAATAGCATTTTGAGACGGTAGATACGTAATCGTCAAAAAATGCTAACATAACCATAGATTTATTTATTTATATAATTCATGTAGTCTACTATATGTAGTAAATGTAAAAATACCAGTGTGATATGAAAAAATTGGTTTTGTGAGAGTAGGAAATTATATGTTTCCGATTAAGATTGTATGATACTGCAGCTCTTTGTGGCGGTCAATAATCGTAACATTAAAAATATCGATTAACCTAGAGTACAAATGTTCCTTGATGGAAAGAAGGGTCAAATATCTCTAACCATGAGATGAGGCTTCGCCAGACTCTTGATACCAACCCTGGTGAGGTTTATCAAAGGGAATAAAATAAAACATGAACGATTATTATGTCAAGTTCTTAGAGGAGATTCGGAAATCATAAATACTTTTTTGATTTTTTTTTTACTGGAGCAACTAGAGATAAACAAAAGAACTAACGATCCTGATATAACGTTAATAAATATAATAAGAAAAATTATCTCTTCACCACTTCTTGGTATTTTCACGAAATCTACAACAATGTAATTCTTAAAAATAATGCAGGTATTTGCCACACACATTTAAATTCATTGCCGTAATAGCATTCACATAATTTTAAAACAATTAAGAAAAAAATTCCATCATTAAAAGCGGGGAAAACAGATTCCAACTGTAAGTACCTTTCAGAATAGAACATTTTAATTATCACATTTTTAAATCGGTTTTGCCGAAAATATTAATAAATCATTTCAAACACCACAAAAATTAAAACTGGGTGGGGGGGTAAATAAAATCAAAAAACTAAGTTGTCTCAATGTGGCGTAACCACAGTTTGAAAATGGGTTTGAACGCCGAAACAGCGGTCACGATATTAACAAACAAAAAAATTCTTGGAGAACTTTATAATACTATTATTAAATTTAAATTGCTTTTCTTTTTTATTTTAATTTAATTTAAGAGCAATGAGAATAATATTAAAGCGAAATAGATATTCAAAAGTAGCTAAAATGTTAAAGGAATTAAATTGGCTAACAGTAAAACAAATGCTGACATTGAACGTATTGATTTTTATACATAAAATCAGAAACAACTTGTTACCAATATATTTCTCCAAAAAAAATTTTTATAACATGGACATTCACAGACATAATACAAGAACATGTAAGGATATTAGGCTACCGAAAAAGAACAAAGCCAATACGCAAAATAGTACATTTTATGAAGGGATGAAATGCTATAATGCTCTGCCGGACCCAATCAAAAGTGAAACAATTAATAAATTTAAAATAGATTGTAAAAAACACATTAAGTTGAACAAGAAAAAAATCATTAGTTTTTAAATTATCATTATCTATATGTAATATTATAAGAGTTATAATTAGTTATTTTGTAAATTTAAATGTACAAATAACTAAAATAAAATAAATAGAACAAAAACATAAAGTTTAATGGAGTTCTGCGAATTAAACACAATAACAGTTAACAATAAAATAATGTTGGTATTAAAATTAATTTTTTGCTTAAATATCAAGAATAATTCCTGTCAGCTTCAATTTCAAAGTATATATTTAAAGCTCTCTCTCAGTATGTTTCTAGAAATAATACTTAACTTTGAAAATAAACCGCTATCTACAAGCTTTTCAAGCCAAACTTTACTATAAAGCCTGAATTATGCCAATGAAGCTCCCAGTGAAGAATATTGTAACTTTTTGAGTGGGTGTGTAGTTCGATAGCTTCAAGTTTTGAATTTAAGTTTTAAAAGACGAAAGAAAATGTATCTGGAAAGTTGGGCAGCTTAAATTTTCATTATAATTGGGTATTCATCATAATATGCACTGTTACTTATAATATTTTATGTTTTAAATTACCTAGATTATTTTATTTTTATTTCGACGTCATCCTAGTACTCCACTGCTTGGGAAACATATTTAAATTATTACCATCACCAGTATTCTTCTTCATTGTCTTTTGACTTCCCGCGGCTTCCCTCAAATCTATCTATTAGTTTTCTCGATTCTTATTAAATTGGCGATTCTTAGCAAACTCATTCGTAATCGACAGTTCTCTTTAGGTCGTTAGCCCATTTCGTCTGTGGGCGACTCTTTTCCATCCAAGGACATTCGGTGATATTGGAATTTCAAATCGTGCTACGTGCACATCACAATCCCACTTGATTGCAGAGACTGCTATGGTAATGTCAGCTCTCTTTGTCTTGCCCCTGATCCACTTGTTAGTATTTCTATCTCGCAGGGCGATTGTTCTGAGGCTTTGTCACACCGTCCTTGGTTATTAATTGATTTTGTGTTTAATTCGTGGATTTCATTTAATATTATCTGAATTTAAATCAAATTTAATAACGTTATTATGAAGTTCTGTGAGTATTTTTTTCTGACAGCTGTTTCGGCGTCCAAAGCCATTTAACACATTTTAATAAGTCAATAGCATTCACGTCATTATAAAACAATTAAGTTACGGGGAAAACAGATTTCAATTGTAAGTACCTCACATAATAGAGAATTTATTATCACAATTATTTTCTCAGTAAATCGGTTTCACCGGTAATAAATCATTTTAGGCACCATGAAAATTGAAATTGTGTGGGAATAAATAGAATCATATAAATAAGCTGTCTTTACGTAACCTCACGTTTATTCACTGTACTTTCATTAATAATTGCCATATGCCATTCGGTGGGTAACCGCCCTACACTAAAATTAAAGTGCCCTTCCAGAAGAATTAGTGAAGCATCATCACCATTCCATAATCCCGCCTTTCGTATGTAAGAGCAATAATAACACCCACTCTACTCGTACGTACGTTGGGCTCAAAGACATAGGCAAGGCACGAGATTCGTTCTGCATATTTACATACCCGTTTTGTATGGGGAAAAGGTACTCTAGGAGCGGCATATCAAATGCTGTGATCTATCCACTGTATGAATGGGAATTCCAGGAAACATTTGCATATCATTATTTACATTTTTCAGTGATAAAATTTATATCCCTATTGCTTTCTCGTTTGTGATAGCTCTCTGCTTGGAAGTTTATCTCCCGCTTTGAGCTTTTGCTGTAGTAAAAATCGAGTCGTACTTGTTACTTTTGCCCGTAACAAGCGCCGCTCGAGAAACTCACCCCATTTCAAAGTTTAAATATAGATCTTTGACTGACAGTTTCCTTATATTTATCTTTGCTGAACAAGTTGCCTTAAGTCTTGTACAGAAATAGAGTGTCGAGGGTACCCAAGTAATTAGGTATTTGCTAACAAAGTTTAAGAAGTCATGCTATTTAGAATTTATTCCTTATTTTACGACAAAACATTACAGTAATTATTGGTAACTAACAGCCGTTATTCCTAACTTTTCGAATGATCAATCTGAGGCACCGATTAGTCAAGTCTTTTGTTGAGCATTCGCTCTGTTTGCCTGTTTCCACGCATTTTTATCCTAAATTGTCCCTGGAGGTCCCGCCCACTTTCATAGACGTACATTTGACGTTTCTCTTTCGTGAAAAACAAGACAAAACGTTGGTTATAATAAGTAAAATAAATTAGGTTCTCTTTAGTTTTATTTAAAACATACAAAAACATGTTTTGACTTTCGAAAACGGAAATAAATATTTGCCGTTGAATATTTGAATCGTGAATCAATAATGACTTTAAATTTCACTTACACTGACATTTGTTCACCCGATTGATACTTTTTCACCGACAAAACAAACGGTAATTATTGCTAAGTGATGTCGTTTCAGATTTATTCCCAATTTCCGACAAAACGTAGGCTTAGATTGTTTTGAAATTTATGTAGAGTGGCTAGATAGAGAAGAGTGTGTCGGTGATAAAATAAAGAATGGAAGTTTATACACATTCTATTCATAAATAAATTGAAAAAATGACATCTTATTATTTTTGCGCAAGGAAAAGTAAAACCATTTACAAAATTGACCGTAATTTTTTTCTTATACTCGTACATTAACCGCCCGTCCTTTATTATTTGAAAATTAGATTTCACAATAACAATACGTCTTGCTAGTGACGTACTTGTATGAGAGAGATGAAAATACCTGAACACATCCGATAGCTTCGGCTGACCTCGAAATACTAAACGAGATGCAGGAATAAACTTGATGGATACGAATATTTTGTGGGTTTTGGGCATAGTTTTTTTGTACCTAAACGTACGGGATACGGCTTGTTGCGTTCGGGTGATAATATAGCGGCCGTATCACGTACGTTCGTATGGGTATGGGTAGGGCGGTTAAATAATCTTTCCGTGTCAAAGTTGGTATATAATTATACTCCGTTATTCTCAGAACCTTTTCATTGGAAAGTTTTTTGTTGTCTTCTATGTCGCATTGAATTCTAAGATTTGTCTATGGAAGTAATTCCGAACTGTCAATTATGCCATTCAAGTCAAAACGAGGTTACAAAAAAAACGTCTATCGAATAATTTCCAAATTTTCATTGAACATTTTTAAATACTTAAATTAAAGCGAAGAAATTTATGTTGAACCCTTTCAATAGCCAGTGAATGAATATTGTGATGTGGAGGCCAGACGAGGGAATTGACTTCATACAAATGGGAACGATAACAACTTTATTCTATTGATTCATCTCGCCCCCTTTTGGTATGAATAGTATGAATTATTATTCGTGATTGCTTGCTATAAATGTCAATTCTCGCCAAGGACGCTCTGCCACATCCATCACATTCCCTGTGAAAGCTATTCGTCACGCTTTCACAATAAACAACGGCTAAGTGATAAGTATTTCTTGTGAATAGTGAATAAACTATGTGGGCATTCCTGTTCCGAGGAAAGCTGGATCTCTCCCAAAACCCATTTGCGATTTCTCAGATTGCCGGAGACAAAAATATGTTTACGAGAATTGTCATTATTTTAGGAATTTTTCGCTGGAATTACGTGACAATGGAATACTAGAAAATTTCGGATGTCGTCCAACCGCTGAGAGCTCCGTTTTAACCGTTACAGTGCGGCCCAGCCCCATCGCGCTGTAAAGTTCAGTTACGTAAATTGCGATGCAGCGCTATAGCGCTGCAATTTTCAGTGTGCTTTTTCCTCCTAGTAAGAGAGAGCACGTGTTCAATTTGAGCGTGGTATATTGTGGTTGGCGCGTGTCTTGATAACTGTATTTAATTTTTATCCTGTTGAAATAAATACACCCTAAAGTGAATCGATATTTTTCACCATGTCGTTAGTTCCATTGCGGATGACCGTAATGTATCAAATTAAAGCGGCACTACGGACGATGAGACCTTTGTTCCCATAAATGAAGACAGTGACATTATTGTACATCGCAATAAAAGATTGCGAATAGAAGGTGAATCTTCGGATTCGTTTTCAAAAACACCATTGTGAAGTGAAATATTTATATATTTTATATTTTTTGTAGTTGTAAATATGTAGTTTTTTTTTATTAGAACTATAATATTCGTAAAATTTCTTTCTTTGCTTGTATAATTTAAAAAAAAAATCATAAAAATTTATTGATATCTGTCCAAGTTATTGAATTTTTATTGAATACCATGTATTTTTATTTAAAAATACAGGATATATGTAGCAATTTATATACATAATTGCAAAATAAGCATAGCACTAAAACGGTTAAAGTCTCTTTTTGTTACACGTGTCGTTTATGAGAAAGGGGGGAAGGTTACAGCGGGACTATCAGCGGCACGCCTGAGCCGCCGTTTGGTCCGGCGGCCGTGAAAATCTCTCGTTCATCTCTGGAAAATTACTCGTATTGAATCGGTGCCAAGATGACAAAGAATTTCTCATGGACGTATTATTAATACTAGAAATGTTTTCACAGTATTGAAGGTCACAAAACACGGCCATATTTTGTCCAGAGGCCAATAAACCACTGAGCGCCGAGTAAACTGCCTTTGTGATGTTCAGATCGGTATTTTCTTTATTTGTAATTGTATTGGATGTCGTACATCCGGTCTTATTTAATAATATAAATCTTTGAAAATGCTTTAAAACGTTAATTTTTGAAAGGAATAAACTTATTGAATTGAATGTCGCGTAGCAAGAAGCTTTTTAGCCTAATTTAGCTTTAGTACCTTTAGCCAACTTTGCTAAGTAAATAAACCTTTTGGATTGAACTAACGTACTTATAGCTACTTCAATTCATAGAATGTCTTTAGAATTTGAGCGCCCACACTCCTAGCTGCGCGGGCAAATGAAACATTTTCATTTTGATGGCAGTTGAATTTTATTCTTACGTGAGTACCGCACAAGAGTCCCGGCTGCTCCCAATCGTCTGGAGCCAGTGAGACTATAGCATTCCCATTCCCCAATTGGTGTATGTTGTGAGGGTAAAGGTTGTGAGGAGGAAAAGGAGATGGGGAAGATGAAAGGGAGATGGGCTGTAATTCCATGCCTTATAACAGATTCAGCTAATGAAAAATAAATTATTCGAAGTATACAGATTGGAACAAAGAACTTCAATTTATATAATCTACTAACAATTGCTCTTATTCGTATTCAAACTTTATTAATTTTTAAATCTCACTTGAAAATGAGACTGAAGGGAAGGGCAGGGGAAGAGGAAGGTGGAGAAGTACTTGGCTATTCAAATCTGGTCACTAAACTCGGCTAAAGCCATTATAAGCAAAGTTTCGATTCTGAATGGTGATCTTTTTTCACCAGGGCGATACTGAAAGTATATACCACTCTGGTATAATAATTTATAACATCGATATTGACACCTCGTTACAAGGTGTCGGATTATTTAAAAAAAAATCTTGCTGGATAACAAGCCCGATGAGTTATTAGAAGGGATGCTGTCAATATTGCCCTGGTGAGGAATCGCTTTTCGTTAGTTTTGTTTTTTGTTAACCCACACTTAATATTTTTACCCCCGAGAATTTTAATTTTTTTCCCATTTTGATCAATTTTCCCCAGTTCCACAATCCCTGCTCTTAAAATGTAATCCTTCGCAATAAAAGTCCTCTTGTTTGCGCATCTGTTAAAAAATAATGATGCCTCCTTACATCCCGGCACACGCAAACAGGAGTCCAATTGATAAAGCCGCAATTGGCAACAAAGACGGAATACCAACTCCGCGCTCCCACAGATTCCACTCTCCTTTTTCTCCGTACTTCTCTCCCACCTCCTCTCACATCTCCTCCCGTCTCCTGCTCCCCGGCTCTTTGAAGTTTCATCTTGATTAATGCAGTCTCCCGTTTGTCCCTTGTTCATGTTCATGCGATACTCAATCTTTGTGTTTTGTCACCCGGACTGTGTAACTCTACGATTTCGATTGAGCTCGGTTTCAGGAGTTATTTATGTGTGAACTATGATTAAACTATCTGGCTTTTAGTGCTTTTAGTGCAGCCAAGTATACTTTCTATATTCGATGTTATTTGTTTGTCTAATACGTTATTTTAAATTCGTTTTTGTAGTCTATTATATAGAGAAGAATATCCCGGGAGGGCGGTGTTTGTTTGTTTGCTTTGTATACAAATCTACAGCTTTATTCTGAGCTTGATGAAATTTTGCACACTTGACGCTCAAAATAAGACGATAGTATTACTAGGATAGATGGTAGGATAGAGATAGAGATAGAGATAGAGATAGAATGAGGGAGAGATACAGAGATAGAGATAGAGATAGAGATAGAGATAGAGATAGAGATAGAGATAGAGAGATAGAGATAGAGATAGAGATAGAGATGAGTATGGGAAAGATAGGGGTAGGGATGTGAGGGATGGGGATGAGGGATGGGGATAGGGGATAGGGGGGGATGGGGATGGGGGGGATAGGGGATAGGGGTAACACACAACGTAACCTTAAAACTTTATTCCATACCATTCATAACTCCGAGCAACGCTGGTTACTTCAGCTAGTCTTATGCAAGAATTTGATGGGCTGTAATTAGTGCCAGGAAAATATAAGTGGATGAAAGAAGTTAGAGAAGCACCAGGGTGACATAACACGATCTGATATTCTTCTGGGATTCTCTCCTAACGACGGTTGACTATCATCGTGGCATTTTAGAAGTATAGTATGTTGAAAAAAATCAAATAAATAATTAAGTCGAATCGTATCAAGTGTCAAAATTACACAGCAGCGTGTATACAACTATGTTTATTCGCTGTTTACCTTTGTTAAGGTATTGAGTGATGTTAGAATAATGAGTTTTTTTTGTTCAGTGTGAAACTTATCACATACGTTTTATTACTCCCAGACTGAAATGCCTGTGCCAGTATATATATTTTTTATAAACATTATACATGTCGTACATTAAGAGTAGGTACATTAGCGCCCTTGAGGTGATTTTTCACAAAAAACGGCGCTATATAAATCGTCCAAGTATTATTATTATTAGTTAGTTAAATATTAAAATAATAATAATAGCGTCTCTATTTTGCAGAAATACATATGCGATAAACGACAAACTAATTATTTTTGCTTTGGTGCAGGACGTAGAGGATTGGAATATGTCAAAAAGATCTGTATATCGACCCCTTGGAATAACAAAGTTCCATGTGACACGGCAGTGTTATGCGATAATTAGCCTTAAAGTTGCTGTCCTTGGAGCATATTATCGCATGACATTGCTGTGTCAGGTGGAACCTTGTTATTCCAAGCGGTCGATATATAGGTATTGGCAGTTCGGTGAAGACGCGCTAGTAGTGAGTTATTTGAATAGTTCGTGTTGTGGTTGTCGGAGTGGAAAATATGGTGGAGTCGAGTAGATCTATCAGCGACACAGATATTTATAGCACATTTGAGGGCAGTCATTCAGTAATTTTAAAAGTATGAAAATATCATTAATCGTTCTCCGGGTAGAAAGTAGCGGTAGTTTTAGATTATACACTAATGTTTTGTAGCAGATATATTTTACGGGTTCTATCAACTTATACTGAACACAATACGCTAAAACAATCCTCACTCATCTTTATTCAAACAAAAGTAAATACTATGAAAAGAGACTAAACATTCGTTTTACTAGAAATGCCAACAAAGATTTACTCCAAATTCCTGTAATTCATACTACTTTTGGGCAAAGGAATTTTAGGTACCTTGCGATAAGAATTTACAACATTCTTCCGGTTAGCATAAAATAATCTGATTTGCAAAAAAATATTCAAACACAATGTAAAAAATTGGATTAAATGTAATGATAGGGCATTTACCGGAGCACTCACACAAATTCTAAATTATTGATTCAACGATTTACGAAGCATGTCTTTTTAAGTGTATATTCATAGGTATTTTAAAATTATAAAACAATTTGCGAAATTACTGCCTCAACACAGGCTAGCCTAGTGAGGCGGGTTATGTGAAACTTCAACTATAACTGTTATTATATTATTTTCTATTTTACTTTATAAACCACTGTACACTTACATTATTATATTATACATGTCTTTTAGTTATAGTTAAATTTGATTACAATAAAGATATTATTATATATGTATCTATCTAAGAAACCTTCTTTGTACTTTCTCCAAGCGATGCAAGTTTCAGGTATAAATAGGAGACCATATTGACTATTAATTGAATATGATGTAGATATTTTACTCCGTGAACGGTCAAAACACATGTGAGAACATTTTTTTTACGAATAATTGATTTATATCACACCAGCTAGCAAGTTTGTTGAAAGTGGACTTTTAACAGATCCAACTATTTATAGATGTAAGATAAGTGTTCTTCACCGCCACTCGTCTTGGGTTCTAGAAAACTTACATCTGAACACAAAAGGATAGAATATTAGATGTATAAATCGTCTTTACTATTCACAAGGTTAAGGGCCAGTTTTATAAATTATCTACCAAATTTCTGTTACGTAACGAACCGTTTCGTTAACGGACCGTTATCGGTCCATTTTTTACCATGAATAATTGCTATTCGCTTGTCATCACTTTTACTGCTCGGTAAGGAATCCATTTCACAAATGCAAATTGTATGTTTTTTTTAAAATTAAAATAGTGCACGGTTTCAAATAAGCGATTGTCGGGCAACAACTGACAGCTGTCGAACGACCGGCAATCTAACGAACGTAAAACGGCGAAATCGGACGGTAGACCAAATATTAGTTAAAAATGTTATCAAGCGTTACGAACGGATGGTTATATAATCGGTCCTAAGAGGATGAAACGCCACACATGACGCTCCTTACATCCCACATGCTTCTGTCGGCATCCACGACAGGTAAAAAACGACGCTTTTCAATGCCGCTTAAACCAGAAAAAAAACTTTTATTCTTCTTCTTTATGCCTTTATTGTTTACAATCTTGGTTCCTTCTTCCGCCTCCCAAGTTCCCCGCAACAATGTGGACACAAATGAGACTTAATTCTAAAGTCGGCGACCTTTGAGGCTTCCCTTGCCATGGTAATTAACTCGGAGAGTCTCTTACTAAAACTAATTTCAGATCTGCATCTGAATATGTCCAATCAGTCGGTCCAGAGTTGAAAGTTTACTTGTAAATAATTTTAAGGGCATATGAAATTATTAGGGTATTAAGTAAACTGATGAATTATTCATTTATAGAAGACCTCGGCGTTCAAATTTTGATTGCGACAATAATAATATTACTCGTTTGGTTTTTGCCATAATATGGCTTCAATACTTAATAACTCCAGAATATTCTAGGATATACGCACTGACGTCAGAATTATTAGTATCATTTCGACGGCTGGAGGCAATGGTTACGTTACACCCATTTTTGTACCAGCCTAGTTCACTGCCTTCCATCGTTTGTTTCACGTGATTTTGACTGCGGTAAGCATAATACAAAACATTTATAAAAAGGGTCTAACTAAATGTTCGGTTTTTGTAAACAAGCCGAACCCTTTTACTTATTTGCTGTTTTACTAAAATTGGCGGCGCACCTAGCTCTCCCCTCGATCCCCTTATTTTGTTTTCTTCCCCTTCTGTGTTACGGAATATCTATGTATTATTTGCTCTGTGGATATAGGCTACCGAATACCGACGAGGAGAACAGTATTGCATAAATCTTAAAATGTTCTGTAAAAAATAAAATTGTTTAAAAAAGTACTGTGGCAGTTCAACAATAAATATTTTCTTTGCTCTGGCTCAGATAGAAAAGCCCGGCTGATAATGGTTTTATAATGAAAAATTTAATCTGTTATCATCACAGTTTCATAAAACGGTGTCGTCTTGCAACTATCAATCTGTCATCCTTTGACTGTTGTAACGGCTGGCGCGTGCATAATGATGCAAGCACTGCACTTCTGCACTGTAATACTCTCAAGGAGACTAGTGACTTCGCTCTGTTGGTCATTAATCATAACTGTCTTACTGTAGGTTTAGTATAATTCACGTTGCACCTACTGTGTAAACATAACATTACTGTTAACAAATACCGTAGAAATATGACAATGCCTCCATCTCCTGACATTTCCCATACATTGAGGTAGCAACCTTCTACACTAGCGCCTCTAGTGGCCCGCGTTGGCGGAATAGGGTTTTTCCATACATTTTAATAGATTTTTCCGTAGACATTTATTCTTAATACATTATAGAAATGAAAAATGAAAAAAAATGTAATTAATTGTGATAAATTTTCTTTCAATCAAAATTCCTATAATTAAAAAAAAATGTATGTGCTATAAATAGATATAAATATCCTTAAGAGTAACGGCTGCGCGCCCTGTTTCATACAAAACTTAATTTTGTGTTTGAAGCCAAAATACCCACCCAAACAGAATTTTTTTATTTTATATTAAAGATAAATATCTAGTACTGATTAGTAAATATTTTATTTATTTTTCTTTTAAATTGTGAATGTAGGCCATTAAAGAAATCAATTTTTCATGATTTAAAGTTAACTTTAAAAATTATTTGCGGGTTTGTAATATATATTTTTTTAAATTTTTTTACTTGCAATATAAAATTGATTACATAAAATAAAAATAAAATTATAATAAAAAAGCAATCGTCTTAAAAAAAAAATTTCTGGTCGATATTTTAAATTATGTACGGCAAATTTGTGTTCAAACTTAAATAAATCATTTTAAATTTAAATTTAAGTCCATAATAATGATTAATGTATAATACCCAAATCAATAACCATAATGCTTATTTTAACAGGTTTTTTATTTTATTTTATATTTCATAATATTTTCAGAATAGACGGGGTAAAACTTTTTTTTATAATCACTATTAGCCACCAAATAATTGTTAAAAGTTCCATCGGAAATTGCGAAAATTCAATTTCTTTAATGATCTTAATTGTCTAACTTTAGAAAAAAAAATCTAATCCGTACCTTTTTGGTGAAAAAAAAAATCATTCGGATAGGTGAGTATTTTGGCCTCAAATCCAAAATTAAGTTTTGTATCAAACAGGCCGCGCACCAGTCCCCATTAAAGCATTTATAAATAAAAATTAATGTATCACAATTTATTACATAAGTATTTTATTTCCTTTCTAAACCACCAGACCGAGCGCGAGCATCTAGCGGCCAAACTTACGAGTATAACTGTTAGTACAAACATTTTTTTTTTTTTGAATTTTCGATTTCTATAATTTATTAAGAATATATTTCACAGATAATGCAAGGTATGCAAAAAAAAACAATTCGTACAACTCGGGCCTCTAGAGGGTGCTTGTGTAGCATGTTGCTATCAAATCAGGAGTTGGAGGTATTGTCATTTTAGAGTATTTGCTATACTTTACCTGCCTTTATGGAAAATGTATTGATGTTTCAAAGGGGCTAATGCTCATAGATACTTCAAACTCCAAGAGAGCTAGGCGCAAGTACTCAATATGGATAGCAACTCGCTGGGAGAGTTAGTAGAACTATTAACAAGACCCTTCCACCTCAGGAGAAGTATGCAGCTGTTGAGAATGGATATCACCAACAACTTTTGGAAAAGATGAAGCAACACCGATTTTTTTTTTGTGCCAATGTACCGTCTTGATGGGAAGAAGGCTTAGATATCCGGGACCCGCCACGTCGTGGTATCAGAAGACGTCACCAAACCATCAATGATAACTTTGGTGAACTATATTACGGGTTTCTGTAAAAGGAGTAAGGTGATACATGGTAGATAGTACAAAAGGTCCATGGAGCCAGTGTTTCTCAACGTGGGGCGTACGTCCAACGGAGGAGAAATATAAACATTTTGGGAAGCAATGGGCGAATCAAAAATTATTAATATTTTCGTAAGAAACAAAAATTTCTTAAGAAAAAAAAGAAAATAATTATTAATGTTCTTTTAAAATTTTTTTTTTTTAATAATATTGCAATCCTGATTTTCAAAAAAAAATATGGCAACACTAGTATTTTGTGATTTGACCTCACATGCAGAAAATTTTTCGTCTGCTGCGTATTTCGTTGCGACCTGCGTTTGATATGTTTTGAAGATTTCCATTTTTAAAAATACAAAAATTTAAGAACTTTCTAAATGATAAAAACAGGCAATATTTTTATTCGTTGAGCCGATCAAAATTTCCGCCTGCGGCGCTTTCTTCCGTATTATCGTGAAGATTATAATTAATATATTTTGTAATTTCTACAAACCCTTGGTATTCACTTTGTGGCGTCATATGTTAATAACTGAATTGAAAAATATACTTTGTATTCACCACTTTATTAATTATACACAGATTTCTACACGTTTCGAAAGCGATGCTTTATTCATATATTCGTGATGAAGAAATCATTTCGAAACATGTATATCTGTGTATATTAATAAAGTGGTGAATATAAAGTATATTTTTAATTTATTCATATATTTTGTATTTACATGTATTGTGTTATGTTTACTATTACTTCTAATTCAAATCGCTATGTACCCTCCTTTCTCATTTATGCAAACCAACAACCCTGTACCATTATTATCGTGTAAACATTTTTCAAACATCATTTTCTTGCGGCGTTTTCAGGAAACATTATGTAAACGTGTATTCGCAATATGTACATCTCGCTTCTCTACGCTAGCATTGCTTAGAAGAGAAGTGTAGTATTGTAATTTGAATTAAAATGTATTCACTTACAATAATGAAAATAATAATAATATCCCAATTCCTTAACAAACTTTTGAGGAGAGGGGGGGGGGGTATAGAGATTTTTAAGACGTTGAAGTGGGGCATGGTGCAAATTGAGAAACACTGGTCTATGGCATATGGAATCGTAAGCATGGGAACTATGTAGAATGTCTGCAAAGCGATAATAAGGATAATTTTCTAAAGTAGCTACGATTCAAGATCAATTCAAAATCACTCAAATTTCGCTTAGAAAAGCGGCACGCGCCTGGAAGCTTTTTTATGATAAAAACTTCTATTCGATAAATTTGAAATCTGTAGAATCTACCTAAGTTCTTTCCGCCAATACAGTCCTAGAACCAGTGGCACGCAGTCCATGAAGGCTGAAAAGCTGTGCCTACCGCAAGAAAAATGAGCTATAAGGAAGAAATTATAAAAGGCGACAAATTCCTAATCAAAATGTATTTTTATTAGGAATTGAAATTCGTCATTTTCACGTGATATTCTTGTATTTTAAAATAAGGAAATATTCTAGGTTAATATTTCTTTGTCTATGGTTTTTGACATGTTTGAATAGCCATAAAATAGAACTTAACTTCATGTTGAAAACGTCGGGTAATGTCATTCTTTTATCGATTTAAAAAAAATGTATACCTAGTGTATTCATATATATATGTTATAGTTAAGATTTTTACTGGTGTAAGATGTAGAATAATTTTCTCGGTTTGCCCGCGTAAACCGAGAAAATTATTCTATATGTATATACATATTATATAAAGAACATGAACAAAATATATGGACGAGTATGTATATCATTGCAAAATATCACCATTTTTTGTTGAAAAATAACCTCATTTTCCCAAAAACTTCGCAAATTTCACTAAAATAACGCAAAATTCGCCAAAAAGAACGAGAATTTTTCAGGTTCCTCTAAATGCACAATTATTCATAGCCGAACTTGAATAACTGCGCACAGCCTACCTTTGGTCATAGAGCAGTGCACTCCACTGCCTAGAGCGTAGGTATTTTATCACCCGCCTCTCCTGGAACACGGAATTCGTTTTACTTCCATCGTCGTAAAATAAAATTACGGGTGTTTGTAATCTTGGATAGCCATAATTCTGTGGTTAAGTCTCAATCGATTTCCGTTCTCCGCTCTCTCACAGAATAACTTGACATTGTTGAAATATTTTCGTTATGTGTGTTCGCTTCCCTGAAAGGATTTCCTACCGTCAGCAAATTGGTATTCAAGCTGGGCCCGTACTCCGTCCTGATATTCCGTAGGGCTGACGGTTATTTACCTGGCCTTCGGAGCGAGGACTCAATGGAAGATTGATGGCCGATTTTTATCTTTATTTTCCCCCCGAATACTTCTGAGATCCTGGTTCGGTGTTCGGAAGCCTGTACGAAATTATGGGTCCTCAATGACATCACGTTTTCAAAGCTTAGCCGAAATCTTGTTTTGAAGTGCTTTTTATTTGACAGGTTATACGAGTAGTAATTATTACTAATGATTGTAGCTTCAGATACTAATGTGCTTTGGAATAAGCATAATAGTATCTTTGAAATTATTTTACATATTACTATTACTAATACTTATTAAAATGTAAAAAAATATATAAGTGGAACTACTTTGAGTTTAATAAATAAAAATGAAATAAGTATTAGGGTAATAGATAATTAGTTATATTCATATATATAGATATTCTTACTAATATTTTCTCGATCTCAGGGATGTTTGAACAACGATTTTCAATTCGAATCACAATTATGTCTTAACCAACTAACTTACTAACGATCCCCGTCGTGGTAGATACTCTCAGTGAAAAACCACCATTCAGAATTGAAACGTTGCTTTAAATGGCTTTAGCCGTTTTTGGTGATCAGGTCTGAATAGCCAGGTACTTCTCCGCCTTCCTCTTCCTCTGTTCTTCCCTTCAGTCTCATTTTCAAGTCAGATTTACAAATAAATAAAGTTTGTGTACGAATAAGAGAAATTATTAGTAGATTATATAAATTAAAGTTCTTTGTTCCAATCTGTATACTTCGTATAATTAATTTTTCATTAGCTGGATCTGTTATAAGGCATGGAATTACTTTCCTGTAAAACAAATATCAATCATGTTCACTCTGTGCAAAATTCATTGGTTAAATTATTAGCCCATAAAATTTTATACTAACAGAGGCATTTTCATTCTAAAATTCTTTCAGTAAGAGCAATTCTGTGGTACAAAATTATATTTCAGCACATTAATAACCCTATATATAATACAAATAGACTAGAGCACACTTACAATACTCGTCTCAATTTTAATGAAGGATTAATGGTTCCTAAGCATATAAAAAAATATGGACAAAGAACGTTAGATTACATGATTCCCAGCTATTTAAATATGTTACCTGCTGAAATTAAAAATTATATTAAAATAAAACAGTTAATAAATGTATTGAATACTTGGCTTGTTAAAAGAAAGTTTTTTTTTTAAATAATTAAGAAATATTATTTTATGTACGATTTATTATTATTTATGTTTTTTTTTATAGATAATTAGAAATGTTTTTGAGTACGATTATTTTGAAATAGTTATGTTTTAAGATTTAAGTCTGTTACATATGTTTTTATTTTATTTTATATGAATGCATGTGTGAGTACCTTAACTGTAAATTTAATGACAAACACCCATTAGTCAAAGTGCTAAGAAGTAGTTTCTCGCGACTTTTTTGTTTTGTAAAAAATTCTTAAAATGGATGATAAATAAAGTTCAAGTTAATAATAATATATTAAAATAAATTCTCTTAAATAGTAACTTCCATCGGCCAGATGTTACCCCTTCAAACAACGCCTCTTCTACCTTTTGGAAAATTCAAGTTAATAAAAAATAAAAAAAAAAATAAATATATATATATATATATATATATATATAACGTTTCCAGTTGTCAAAAACAAACCACTGATCCAAAATGGCTGATAATGTTAACATATGATAAACATATGTGTACCAACATAACAAAAAAAAATCGATAATCGAATGTACACAGCCCGCGAAAATTGAAAATTCACCTTTTCTTTTGAACATACCTCGTATATATATATATATATATATACTTTAATTCGGGATTACATTGTCTCACTGGCTCCGGTTAGCAGGGAGCAGTTGGGACTCTTGTGCGGTGTTCACATTCATATTTGGCTTATGCATACTCTTCTGTTATTCTGACTCTTGACATGTCGGGAATGCCCGAGGAATACATGGCGCGATCAAGAGAACCGAATACTCGAGTCGGACCATGAAAGTCAGAATAACAGAAGAGTATGTATGAGACGATGTATGAATGTGAATGAACGGGGAAACGGCGTGAAGGTCAGGTGATTAGTTAGCGAAACAAAAAATCTTACGACTTTAACTAAAACGAAGCCGATTGCATCTTTGTGTTAAAACAGTTCTACCATGATATATAAGAAATAGGAAATTGTTTAAACTTTTGTATGAACGCTTCATAGAATTTCAAATTTGAACTCGACTACTGTTTCCGAGATAATTATTGTGAAGAAATAAATAATGCTCGTATTCTTAAAGTTACGCCACGGCGTAATGCCTTATATTTCTGCTCCATTGTTTAGAGTACTTCACCTCTGCGTTCTTATTATTTTATTTTTATTTGCGAAGTGGAAAATCGCCGGACATTTTGTCATTATTTTAATCCCTATCGTTAAGTGCTCGAGCGATAGCCATAAACGCTCTGCAAGGCGAACTTTTCAAGCGCCTTACTTTTTCCATAAATTGTGAAATACCCTCCGCCCTTAAGTAAGTATTTGCCACTTCGTCACCCACGGCGACGATTCAGTCTTTAAGTTTTGGGGTGCAATCTAAAAGACTGCAAATTAGAAAAATAAATTCATAATAATAATACCTTACACCATATAAAGCATTGACGCACAACCCGCAGCTCGCGAGCCCTTTTCGTGCTGCACTTGGCTAAACAAAATATCAAAAGTGTGGTAAAATAAATATCAAAAAGGTTTCTGTTCTGTTTTGCAAAATGCCATCCCAATTGTACCACGTCGTACGCACCGTACCTTTCCGGCAGAATGAGGTTGTCTCCTAATTTATTTATTTCTTTACTGAATTATATTTAAAGATTTAATAACAGTAAAATTCGTTTTTCAATTTCTCCAAAAATTACGAAGTTATGCACTTGGAAAAAATAAATATCCGTGACGCCACGAGTCACAATTCGGTACACTTCACAAGACCGCGCTAGTCATTTTATGAACCGTGACGTCACGCGCTTATCGACCGTCCGGCGAGATTATCAACACTTTGACGACATATCTTTGGTACTATTCGGTTTTTCCAAAAATTCAAAAAGTGTTTTTATCAGCATGCTCTAATTAGTATGATACATTTGTAAATTACATGAAATTCAGTTGTAAGAAACAATCTAATTATTCAGTGAGGGATGGTACATTCTATTACACCCTGTAACATGGTCTTGACGAAGCCAATTGAGTACTCCTAAACATATGTATTGCGAGATCATTTACTAATGAAATCGCAATACCAAAAACGTTTGAAGCACTTGTTCGCAGCATCTTGGAGTATAGTTCCATTATCTGGGCTGTTTCAGATCAGAACTTTTTTCTCGAAATAGAAAGAGTGAAAAAGATACTCACGCGTTACCCTTATATGAGAGAATATATTATTATTTATTTCTATATCCATCTTCGTCGTTCGTCAGGGACGTCGGAGAGTTGATTTTTGTTTTTGTAATGCGGATTACAAATTTTTGGTTACGTTTATTTACAAAAACGCAACGACAAATTATTAAACATACTTTTCTCCACTTTAAAAATCATGTACGTTTTTTTAAATATTTTGTAAAACATACAATGGAACGGTCAGAAAAAAGTTATATTTCTGATTGGATTTTGATAAATGCTAAGCCTATGTAAATTTATAAAATATTTAATAAATATTTTTCTATTTAAAAACATTATGTTTATCATATGGCGTAATAATACTATCATTATTTTGAATTAATAAATAATAACTCTCCGACGTCCCTCTCCCCGTTAACAGGAATGCTCGATTTCAACGCCCCCTGAAAAGTATTTTAGGTAATCATTTTTTTTAAAGTGTGTAATCCGTCTATGTTGAAAGAGATAAATTTATGCCTTCCTAACGAGTATACTCGTGGAAGATCTCATGCACTATTTTATGCTCCGAAAGCGAGAACTTCGTCTTACCAGAACGCGCCAATCAGCGATGTTACATTGACCGTTGACATTTTCAATGTCATTTTCTGCCAGTTTTGCGACTATCTTTTGACCCATCTCACAAAATAGTTGTAAAACTGCCCCCAATGACTTTTTACGCTTTTCCTGTCAGCTTTCACTCCTTACATGTTGGATACAGATTATCATCTTTAGTATTGTTAAAATCATTATTATACAAATGTTTATTACCTATACTATTTGTTATTTCTAATGCTTGTCTATATTTTTTTATCACTTTTAATTTACTGTAATGCATTCTACATCTGTAATATCTATAATATATTGGTTTACAACTGTTTTATGAAGACTATGAATAATAAATAAATAAATTGCTCTTCCTTCTTGTCACCCGTTTAGTGTAATCGAGTTCATGCTCCACTTTAAAGGTTTATTATTTTAAACTGTTTAAAACTCATCCTACTAAGACTCAGGTGATATTACTACGTAAATTAACTCACCTGCCCAATAAAGCTCTGGATTGCACCTTTATTTAATTTTAATCTTCATTCAGGTACCTTCCTACTTGGCCCGGGGCAATTAAGTCTAAGTTTTCTCGTTACGACCTAACGAGTCTCGGGGCGGTATTTTCAAAAATAGAGTTAAACGTTCTTGCTAATCACGGCACGTACTTGCGAAATTGCTGTTACGTTGTTTTTACGAGGAGTCATTTAATAAATCTAGAAGTAGTCCCTAATCCGAACACTTAAAGTAGAGGTTATCCAATTCTGAGAAATAAGGTAAAAGTTTTGATTCGAGATTAAAGAGATTGCTCTGTTATGAGAAAATGTTTTATACATACATAGGTGGTATGGAGATGTGTAAACAAATAAATTAATTGAATGTTAACTGACTTTATTATGGTTACATGATTTTATTAAGGGCCAGCACTCAAAAATGGCCCTAAGCATCGCTTCGTAGTTTGTTAACTCAAGCAATACTATACATTATTTATCTGTAAATTCTATACAGGTAGTTAGGAAAATGTATAAGGTTTCAAAATACAAAGATCATCTATTAAATTCTATGAAATACATACCAAAATGTCTTGAATTTAAAAATTTACATTTGAAATTTTTCGTCTTTGAAACCTTATGCATTTTCGTAATTATCCGTATAGAATTTACAGATAAATCGTTCGTAATATTTTTTTGCGTTAACAGACTACAACATGTTTATTTTTGGGTGCTGACCGTTTCGAAAATTGATTGCGTCCTCGTGGCCGCTAGGTCCCTCGATCTGCAGCACCTTATTCAGTGGTAATAATAGTTAATTGAATTACTGCAGAGAGCCTGTCGTCTATTATGGTATCTCAAAAAGTTTCCGAACCACTTTTATTATTTTTTTAATGTAAATATCGCATAAGAGTCCCAACTGCTCCCAGCTGTCCGGAGCCAGTGAAACTAGCATCCTCAATTGAGGCATATCGTTAGGCTGAAGAGAGTGGAGATGGAGTAAAGGATAGTTGGGAACTTCTCACTTACCTAACCGAGCGCCGCTAAAAACAAATCTTCACGAATCTCGAATGGCTTTAAAGGATTCTTGAGACTCTTGCTACTAGTAATGAAAAGATTTTGCTGGTTTTTGCGTGTGTGACTTCCTATCATGAATTATCCGCCTCATGAATTATCCTATCTCAGCAATGTTTGTTGAAATATTAGCGGACATTACATGTACGCTTCGGCCTCAAGATCTCACCATACTTCGTTCCAATACGTACGTGTAGAGGCAGCGACCTGCAGTCCGAACGCCCAGATCTCCCGCCCATCAGCTCACCGCGTAGGTTTTTCTCAGCGATCGGCGTGCTGTCTTTCACACGTAAGCTTTTGAGCGCGCGCCGCACGTTTGTTTTTTTACGACTTTTTACCGACTGCTTATGAAAAATCAAAAACAAAGAATAGAAACTTAAAAATCAGTATTACTTAATTGTTGAATAAAACATTGCAGATAAACATTGCACACTTCGCTCCGATCTCTGAGAAATCCCTTTACACGTACACTTTCGTATGTAGAATAACGTAGAAAATCACTCGATCAACGGATCGGCCAGCGCGCCGAAGTGTGGTGACTTTTTAAACCAAAAATAACGCAACCTCTCGACCTGCAGGCTGATCGGACGTATCGCCGCGCAGATCGGCAGGCGCTTTGGAGCGAAGATCGAGAAACGCAGGCGAAAACGTACACGTGGGAGACGCTATTAAGTCTGCTGTACACAATTTGTTGTCAGCATAAAGCTGCGTGTATTTTTATTTGATTTCTTTGTTGACAACAGAGTAAACATTCTTATTCTTCTTTAATCTTATTTTTATTTGGAATAACGACCCGATCGAGATAAACACATTGCTCTCTCAGGCGCAAGGCCCACGCGAAATTCTCCCGAGACAGCTATTTATGCCTTATCTTAGATCTTCTCCCAGATACCACGCTTTCCATATTGCGGGAATGTTCTTTATAGCACCATTTATCCCCTAGTGCTTCGGGATAAAATGTCTTTGTTATAATATATTTACGGCAAATCGATCCGTGGCATGACAACTCTAGAAATCATATACCCGAAAAATTATACCGAAATGACATCAAATTGAACGTCCAAATCACTCACTGCGGCCGTTGTTTTGTTTTCTGGAAAATTGGAAAGAAACACGCTATTAATGTTTTAGTTTTACGGCAGATCCGCGATATCGCCGCTATTACAGAAATTTACATAAATTTGCTATAGGCCGTGGATGAAATAGAAAATATACCTACTTTGTGTTGTGTTTTAGGATAAAAAATATTTTTGTCACGAAGGCTTTCTGCCTGTGTCTGCGGAGGGAGCACATTAATTCAGAATTCTCCTCATAAATCCAATTTAACGGGGCGGTTTTTTTTCGGCTTCGTGTTTTTTTCAGAGTTCATTATTTCCATACATAGTTTCTAATCAAACATTTTAAGAGTAACTTAATTACAGCTCTTTGTGGTTTGACTTTATAAAAATAATAAAACAAGGTTAGTTACAGGCAAATCATTTAAAAAATAATATATGGTATATTTGCGCACGTTCCAGAATGGAAGATACTCTCAGTATCGCCCTGGTGAAAGGCCACCATTCAGAATTGAAACGTTGCTTGAAATGGCTTTTAGCCGTGTTTGGCTAGATCTGAATAGCCAGGTATTTCCCAACCTTCCTCTTCCCCTTCTCCTTCTCCTCCCCACTACCATCAGCCTCACAACATTCCCCAATTGGGGATGCCATAGTCTCACTGGCTCCAGATGGAAGGAAGCAGTTGGGACTCTTGTGCGGTATTCACATAAAAAAAGAAAGATTTTTGCTTGTGTAGTGGTCCACTCCGATATTGGTTTAAATTGGTTCCAAATAGTTTAGAACACCCGCCCGCATTCGGACCCCCTTAACGCGCAGGAGTACTACGATACCCTACACCATGCAACAATTTCCCTAGTATGTTTAAATGCTCCACTCTATCTCTCAGGATTCATGGCTGAAATTGATGTATGAAGCACGGGAAGCGGAATGTATTTCCTGATACAGAAATAAAACCCTGGTATTGATAAAACATGAGGTTTATTGGTATACTAAATGTAACATTGTTGTTACCGTAAAAGAGTAGAGAGGAGGATTAAAATTACAACGAAATGTATTAAAATATTTAGGATGGCTCTTGTGGACGGCATCTCGTCTTCTGCACCAGGGAGGGCCGCGCTTGTCCCGATGATTGTCGATTCCTCCATACACCATCCGCGAGATCTGGGACGTCTCACGGCAGCGCCGTCCGCCACAGCAAACTTCATCCGTAGAATCCAATAAACAATACGAGAAGATGGTACCTTTCGCTCCGTACAAACGTCGTTATTGCCCGGTCATCATTGGCATGGTTTTTGAAATCCAGCGCTCCTGCACGCGCAGTTGGACTTTTGTCACTCCAAGTCACCATCCGTAATTATAGGACCATCCTACCCACTTCGGGTACATGGTGTTGAAACGCTCGTTGGCCGATGTTAATCACAGCACAATTTAAACATTTAACTCCCTTTCCAAAAAACTCCCGGCTCTGTCCGCCGTGTCAAGTCACGTCGCGCGCCATCTTGCCTTTTTCTGCCCCCCTCTTCCGTCGGATGTCTCCCATAGACATTTCCTCAAATCTAGTCGTAGACAATGGAAGTGGTGCCTTTATAAGCGGGGTCAGTATTTACGTTACAACCACCTACACAAGCAAGAATCTATTTAAAATTATTCTACTGTACTTTGTTTTACACCACTTTTTAATACCGTTTTTTTGATACTGACCGGGTTTCCCCATGACTTAAAATTAATTTATAATGTTTTATTTGTTTTGATTCCTCACCAATAGTGATTCAGAACGGTACCCTGGTTGGCATTCATAATATTTATTTAATGGTGATGTGCAACAAAGTTACTTTGTTTTATTTGATTTAAAATTATCCCTGTTTATGCAGTAAATTTCCAATGCAATATACTAGCGCTATTCTGTTTCTATGAAAATGTTTGTATTGAAACATGTATATAATATACCCCCTCAAACTTTACTTACCCTACCGAAAAACATCCCCTAATATATACCAGGGTCTCGGAGGGGCACTTACGAGTCTCTTGTGCGAAGTAAATATAAATAATACAAACTTAGTTCCACCCTATTTTTGGCACAAAATTGCCCCAAACTATTTCACACAAAATTGCTCCAAAATGTGAAAATTTATCACACCACCACCTCCCTTTCATCCATATATCATAGAAATGTTTGCATTAAATTTGTTCACGCAAAGTGATACAATTTGGGGCGACTATGGGCGAGACATATTACCCTAAATGCAATTTATTTGACCATACGTTTCGGGCGGTTTCTATTAGATTAGGGGCATTCCACTGGGGTCCATTTGCTCCCCGGGCACGTGGCAGGTTGAATATTTAAATTTGGACCCAAAATTCGTTAATGTTTCAAAATCGAGTCTTGCCTAACTGAATTACTTTGAAACTTTTGTACGTGAACGTAAAATGATGAATTTTATGTAAAGTTGAGACGAGCTTAACCTCGCCCTTTTGCATTTTTTTAAAATTTTTATTATACGCCCTAAAAAGCTTGTACGCAAATGACTGCCCACGTCAGAATTTATGAAAATCCTGAACAGTATTAGTATCAATGTGAAAACTTATTTGCAAAGCCAGCGAAACGGTGGAAACCTGAATCCCATATACGAGAGGCAGGATTCAAAATGTTTGTTTTCCCCGAAAATTCACAGATAAGCAGATCAGTGTGTACGTTTGTATTTGCATTCCAATTTTCCTTTGATATTGAAAGTTTACGCTTTTTGTGGAAATGAAAAACTTACGGTTGATTCGCTTCACTAGAAAAATTGGAAAGGTAGATGACAGTGAAACATTTTCCACGAATAACCAAAATATCGGTATCTACGTATTCATGGTCCCGTGCTCGTGGCTTGAACCCTTATCTTTATATGGGTCACGGGAAAAGAAAACATTCGAAGGTTCTACGTCCTTCCCCCGCCCGTTTATCATTCCAGAATGCCCTGGCAGGCGGGGCGGGCGAAGGGCGGATATACTTGCGGAGGGCGGGAATGGCGATAAGGGCTGGGAAATCGGTGGTGGATAGAGTACATCGAGCTCCTCTTCACAGTTCATATAGGAGTGTCGATACGTCGTGAGAGTTCACTTAATGTGTTTGTTTATCCAATAAATCAAAAAGCTTACGAAAGGTCCTTCTTTGTAAGGTTCGACCACCTTAGCAATCACCATCAAGCGCACAAGTCGAGGTCAATAATTAATATTTTGCGCTGTGGCGGTAATTGCAGCAGCTACCCATCAAATCAATGTCAATTACGTGGACGTTCCGAATGCCATCGAGAATATGACTTTTTAATATGAAGTATTTATTAAAATTATTATCTCTTGACAAATTTTAAAGCTTTCATCGATGTTGAATTGTACTTTTTTAATATTCTGCCAGGTACTGTTTGTCAGCGCCTTCGAAGGCGATATATCCATCACGCTTAACATCTGCTAAATAGTATAACCCACCGGGCTTTGATTTCATTTCAAATTAATACTCAATTTTTTTCCTGGATTTAATGTCGCTTATACAATCAGTTTTTTTCCGTCGTCTCTGATTTGGAGCATGAAATCTTTAACAAAACTCGTTAATAGGCATCCGAGACAAGGTGTGCGCCCGCAGATCTAACACCTTCTTAGACAAAACTTACACATATTTTATTGGACAACAACTTTACATTTGTTTTTCTATGCATGTTAGTGGGTGGGTTATGCGAACCCAGCTACCATTTTTATTATTTAATGAATTAATTAATCAGTTTATCGAGGTACAATTACGTTTATTTGGAATAAATTAAAAATTGTTTTCACAATTTAAAAAAAAAATCTTTTATACTAATGGATGACTTGCATAGCGCGGTTTTTATGAAAAATCACCTCAGGGGCGCTGTACAAATACTACTTGCTAGGGTTTATCTTAGTATGTACAAACAGATACAGAAGCATACTTACCTGGCAGGTCACTCCAGATTAAAACGTTAAATTTTCACTTGAGGTGATATGATTTTGCACGCACCGGACACAATATTAGAAAACACTGGACATTGCCTGATATTGCAGTGTTGTGAAGCTTGTGAAGTGCTTGTGTTTAGAAGAGGAGTGAGCATCACGATTATTAGTATAATTTTCATGTATAATTAGGTTTTTAAGGAAATTTAAACTATAAGTATTTTTTTATTCAAATGTGGAAGATAATAATTTTGTTATATAGGTATATATATTTTACATTGAATTGCTTTTTCTACGCTTTTATCGTGTTCAATGGTTCTGATGTTTTCTGGTAGTCTGTTGAAATATTCTTGTACCTGTACTTTGTATAAATGAGGTGTTACATTTATGTGATGGGAATTCATTTGATTTATTTTTATACCGGAAAACCAGTGATATTTAATTATTATTTTTATGTAAAATGCGGTTTTAATTTGTTTATTTATTCACGCCCCATTTGGGCTTTTACTTCTTATTACATTACATGCATGCTACCTTTATTACATTTAATTAAAAAAATATAACGTATAAAATATACAATGCACATGATATTATAAAAAAAGAAGATAAATGCACTCAAGAAAGGAATACAATTTTAATTATATTATTTTTATAAGTTGATGGAATTTTAATACCCGTCGTGTTGATACAGTATTTATTGCTTAAACTGTGCAGTTAATTTTCATCACGGAATTTGATTCTACATCGGTTCCTATCTGTTGCAATGGTAAGGTTATTTTTATTGTTTGTTTTTTATTTATAAAATATATTATATTTAATTAAGACATTTACATAGAGTAGATACATTAAATCACCATACTAGGCGGCTGCCTGTTTCATGGTAACAATGGAGTATAGTTTACTTTGGGTGAAGTCTATTGTAAACATATGGATTTAGTATATAAACATGCTGAACATTTGAAAAATTATAATAGAAAGTAGAAGATGGAAAGGAGAAAAAGACATGCGTAAGGATTAAATTATAAAAATACACGTAACTTTTTTACTATTAATTTTATATTTGTGGATGCATGTGCACATAATAATAATAATAATTGGATGATTTGTATAGCGCCGTTTTTGTGAAAAATCACCTCAAGGGCGCTGTACAAATATTTATGTACAAACAGATACAGAAAAACATACTTACCTGGCAGGTCGCTTCAGATGAACACAGTTTTATTAGAAGATTTATTCATAGAGATGATAGTTTTACATGGTTATTTGTTGCTCCTTTTCTATTGATGTTACATTTATTAGAAGATTGGTCTCACAAGAATGTGGCATAGGTGCATACATACATACACACGCCACACATGCATATATATATGCACACATATATATACACATATACACACACACGCACACACACACACATACACATATCTCCCCACACACATAATCAATACATACATCTCTATCTGAGTACGAGAAACAGACTACTAACACTATCACATTCACTCATCAAAAAGTTTCCAAGCGCCTTCCCGAAACTGGTATTTGGCTATTTACTTTATTTCAATTGTTAAATTATTGAACATCTTAGGAACAAGGAAATTAAACTGTCATCGTGCCATTGAGGTTTTTGTTGCTGGAATAATAAGTTGTGTTTTGTATTTGATTTGATTTTTGCATAGGAATCACCAAAGGTTGGCCAGACCCAGTGTCATGTTTTTATCTTGTGACTAGTCCCAAGTCCCGATTGATTGATATGGTGAATCACCCCCGAAACATTCTGTAAGGGTATGATGGGATTCCTCTTATAGTCCATCAATACCCTTCTTTCCAAAGAAGGAACACATATAATGCATAGCGACTAGAGTTTTCACCCTACTTCCGGTAATGCATACATAGTTTTGACGTCATTTTATCATTACCAATAAACAAATGTGTGTATTCAATTCACCTTCGCGATTTTTTTATTTTAAGAAAATCAAATTTAACAATGTTATTATTAAGTTCTGCAAGTATTTTAGTTTGTATTATTGTGACCGCTCTTTCGGCGTTCAAAACCATTTTCAAACTGTGATTAGGCCACATGGCGACGAATTACTTATGTGATTTTATTCTCCCCCACCCAATTTTAATTTTGACGGTGTTTGAAAAGATTTATTAATAATGTTTTCGGTAAATACTGATTTACTCAAGAAATAATTGTGATAATTAAAATTCTCTATTCTGTGAGGTACTTACATTTGAGATCTGTTTTCCAATTAATAATTACAGGTTTTTCTTAATTGTTTTATAATGACGTGAATGCTATTAAGGCAACGAATATAAATGTGTGAGGTAAATTCGTGAATTATTTTTAAGAATTATATTGTTTAGGTTTCGTCAAAATACTATGAAGTGTTAATTTTTTTGATGATGGGAATCCCAGTTATTTTCGCAGATTTTTGTTGTTGTTATAAAGTTACTGTTTTTTTAATGGTTTTACCCAGTCGTACCATTAGGTAGGTATGTCTATTTATTTGGGCGCATAAATCATATAAGCAAGTTTATGGTAGTTTAAAATTCAAAATGCAAGACAAGTTGTTTTATAAGTATTAAATCCTACAAGAAACTTATTAAAATACTGTAACTTGTTAGTGTGACAATATTATACCGTATTTTTATAGGTTTCTTGTAGGACTTCAACTTTAAACGTATAATAACAATTTATTACATTTCATATTCCGTTTGTACACCCGCCAAAAAAAAAAATCATTTCAACATTTAAAAGCGTTACATGCTAAAAGCGTTTTTTTTCTCTCTCTCCATCTGTTAGCATTAAATTTTTGTAATTCTAAACATATTTTATAAAATAATACGTCGCTTTATAAACAGTACGGTAACAACATTCCATTAATCACACTGTTTCATTTGAAGAATACGTGTAATATATAATGCGTTTCGTCCGACACCCCGTTCTGCCTTTAATCTTCCCGATAACTCTTTCTGTGCCATACAATCGTTAATCAAAACATCCCCCTTTCATCCGAGCGCTTTTATGGGCAAATATCGTTTTGTTGTATCATTAATTCATAATTTCCTCACAGTTGCTGTAGTTTATCCCGGTTTAATAAGAGAGTATACGGAGTTTCCCCCAAAGGGCTTTCCGCTCCGGCAATACGGTATAAAACAAACACGAGAACGTACATTTGTGTCACATATTTCTGGAGATAATTGTTATTTTATTCCGTTGTTTGTTTTTTCTGGCCACACTTCGTTTTCTGCTCTAATAATGGCGTTGTTATTGTTTCGTGACGAGAATGTGATGGGATATTATGTTGTTTTCTTCACATTTTATCATAGGGCATGTTTAACGTTAACTTTATTGCCGCGACAATGAATAATTTGATCTCATGACTTGTCAGTGGGGAACGGTTTCCTTTGCATTAAAACACTTTATGAAGTGGAGAATATGCGCTAAAATCTTAACATAAGTTAAAATACACAATTTGGTTGATAATGCTAATAATGCCTTCGGAAGGGGAAACATGTCACGCGTAATAATAATTACCTAGCAGAACTTTTTTTTATGAAGAAACCCCTTATTATATTTAATAATAATAGTCATTATAAATTTTTGAAAAACTTTCATTATTAGATAATTTCTTGAGACGATGCTTTCATGTATGTGGATTAGCGATGAGTCGTTCATGAACGAGCCGTTCAAGTGTGCCGGCTCATTTTGATGAGCCGTGGGCGTACGACTCCTGGTAAACCCTATAACGGCTCAATTGAACTGTCACTATTTTTTTGATAAACCGTGGAATATCTTAAGATAGATTGTTTATTTATCTAAAAAGAAGACTTATCTCAGATGTTCGATAGTATTCTTTCTCATTTCTATTATGACGCATCTTTAAATAAGGTCCTTTGTTCTAATTTGTTTATATAAAATCATCGTATACGCGTCTAACTTCTGCAAGGCTAAATTATGCACACAACCGTGGGACTTACAGTTATCGTCATGACACATCTTAAAACATTTGTTTTCTAATTCACATTCGTGTGTAGAGATAAAATATAATTAAAGCATTTTCACTTGTGTAGGCACTGTGCAGTACGTGCACGGTGTCGGACAATCTGGCATCTGGGCGTTTTGTACCTAAACCTATGCATTGTGGATATAATTACCCTTTGATAATGTTGTATCGGCCAAATTTGAGTAAACCAACTCTTAGCAAATTCATATTGAAAATTTACTCACACCCAGAGTTATTTAGAGTCACTAGTTATTAAGTAAACACAAACTTTCCAATAATTCTTTTTGTTAGAAAATTATATATTTTCAAATAAACTTTTATACGTACAGAATTCTTTTCATTTGTAATTTTAAGACTACAATGAATTACTGGTAAATTTCCTGGTTGGAACAAGACAATTTTGCTTCTGATGCCCCTTCCTATCTGATTGGCCATCATCAGAATGTTTACCCCCAGAAAAGTTCTGCGAAACTGCCCTCTTACCAGTCACGTAGATTCCGACGACATGAAGTGCGGCGTCTTTCTTTGATATGTCTTCTGTATAACTTCCTCTGAATTGTCAATTGGGAATTCTTGTATTTGTCGTTCCTCATAATATGACAAAGAAATTAAGTAGCTATGAAAGAAAGAGAACTCCAATATCTTATGGAGAACATAGCAATAAACTCTTACGTATTGCCCATTTATCATTTGTTGTTATTTATAATATTATGCTAACTAATTATAATTTTTTTCTATTGTTTCAGGAACAGTCGTGGATACTTTTCATCGAATGCGAAACACTCAATACTCAAACAAAAGAGCACAAAAACTACAGGTTAGTAACATTAAACTTTATTTTACTCAGTTCAGGAATCTGACTGAATAAACTTTTCAATAATGTAATGACTTCGATTACTGCTCTTGACTAAAATTGCCAAAAAGAGAAACGAACAATTTCACGCATTTCTTTTGGTCTAACTTTTCCAACCCTCGTATTGTGGGCTTTATTTACATCCCCAGAACTCGGCTTGTTGATAGTTTGTTCACCACTTTGGCTCAACAAGTCCGGGGCAATCTCCTATAGAGCCTTATAGCTACTCAATATACATGGTTTCCCATCTAATTTCCTCGCCAGTTCACGTTCGCCAGAGGTTTTCTCCACGGGGTTGTAAACTTTTCAAATTTTCTTGCCCTCTGTCTACCTTGCTATAATTAATTTCCCTACCCTCTGGCGTAGAACAGTTTCGTCTAAGTTTTATTCAAAATTCATACCGTGCTCCTGTCTCTGGGCTTCAATTTCCTTTTATGGATCCAAAAACTTTTATTTTATTAATTATTTGTTAAAAAAAAGGATAAATCCTATCGGTTAAGACTTAGTTTCTTAAATACGTAAAGATATTTCTCTATATTATGTCTATGTAATCCTAAATACCAGTGGCGGCTCGTGACTTTCGAGTGAGCTACAGTTCTAAGATTGAAAAATGCGGCGCTATTGATGTCGTGAAAGCCGAAAGTGTTTTCCCCCGATGTTTTCCGAATTACTTTGTTATTATTTTTCTGTTTTATTTTTAGTGCAAACAAAATTTTTGTGAATATCCATTCTCTCCACTCCTACGCTGCGCCACATACGCCTCACATAAGATTATTTTAGCAAACTACTTGGAAACAATCCGAAAAACACATGTTAGATAATTGTGGATTCGCTGTCTTATTATTATACCTATATAACACCACATATTAAAATTGAATGAATTCCACATTGAAGCACTACAGGGTTATGTGTGCACGATCTCAAACACATCATTGGTAGTATTGAATTGCACCGCTACAAACAGACGCTCACTTCGGGTAGTTACATAGTTAAGTTCTGTTGCAAGAAACACCATAGAAAATATAGCTGGAGGTATGCGCATAAATGCATAAATTTTTCAGAAACGTCCATATAGGTTTTTAAAGATTTTTTGCTCTCTTTGACATTGACGAGAGTGCAACTATTTGGATATGCGTCTCTATATTATTGTGTTCAAATTTTATTAATTGCACGATACTTTACAAAACAAAACAAAAACTCATGTCAGCTTCAACAAATTGCAATTCTTAGGAAAATCTCACTTTTTGAGTGGGTATCTACGAATTGTTCGCAGTTAGCTATTAGTAAGCAATGATGTAAAATATAGTGTTGAAGTCACCAAATATGTCTACATCGATGGTTGGAGTACATAAATTATTTGTTTATTTCAAAAGAAATAAACATTTTCTTGATTTCATATATTATCTGTTTTTCTTTAATATATTTGTCGTAGCTTTATTTTGTAGTGTTGTCACTTATTTCATATATCCGTCGTATAATATGTATGTTCCTGCTGTGTTACATATATACAAAATGAATTACATAAAGTGCGAAGATCCGCACAGTATTTTTGTCTTGCTATAATCGTTCAATAACCCACTGTGCGCCGTGGCGTGCCGCTGTAGCCACCCTTAATCCGGCTAAAACTACCCCAATCCCCATTTGCCTTCGTGTTTTGCGAATATTCTTATGAATATATGGCGTGCAGGCCGTTAATAATATTATTATTTTTGTAGGGGTTGAAATACACATTTATATTGTGTCCTTTATATTTATTAGCTATGTTTTCAAAGCCTTATTTATGATAATGATAAATAGCTTGTGTTAAAGGAACAATATATTATAATTTCTTCAAACGATTGGTACTCACCTTGTGGCGTCATTATTAATTAATTAATTAAAAAATATGCTATGTAAAAAATAAAATAAATATAAATTAATTTGTAACGATTGTAACTATTTTTACATAGGAAAGACTTCTAGAAATTTCGGTATTAGAGTTAAGGAACACCTAAGGTGTTTAAATAATAACAACTGTTCTGAATTTCCAAATAATATTTTAGAAACCTATCATTTGATTTTTGATTTGATATAAATAATGGTTTAAATTTTTTATATAAAACCGGTTTACAATTAGATAAATTTGAAATTTTGGAAATAATATATCTCTTGAATTTATTTTCTTGTTAATATTAATAATATATATACATTTTTTAAATTTTTAATATAAATTTGTTATTCAATGTTTTATAATTATTTTTTATTAGCATTTTCGATTAATTTCTTAACCACTTTAATCTATTTTTGTTTCTGTCTGTAATTTGTCTATTCTTAAATTATTGTGTTCTAATTTTTATCATTTGTCTACACTTGAAATTATTTTTCAGTATTCATATATTCCTGACGATGACAGCATTGCTGTCGACACATGTAGATGTTTATGTATATTTATAAAGTGGTGTAACCAAAGTATATTTTTTTAATTAATTAATGAACAATAAATATTTTGTTCAGTAAACATAGATATTTTCTTTACTAGTCAGCGTTTTTTTATAATGTTTAATTTTAATTATTTTGTGCCGTACCTCCGCACGGTGATGAGGCGTCGAAGAAATTACTTGAAGGGCCGAAAATTAATGATATATCTCACGGTCACAGATCGGATGCGCAGTTGAGTAGGTACTGCAGTTTAGTACTGCGCGTTGAAAAAATTCCATCCAACGCCAACGGCGTTATCGTTGGGGATTTTCAACTGTTGAGAATAACCGTTGAAAATAACGCCTACGTTAGCGCTACTACAATGATTAAATAAATAATTAATATTTAAAAAACAAAAAAATTGTTTTCAGGTTTACAAGTATTTTCTTGGATAGTTTTTTGGGATAGTATGCCGTGTTGCGCGTACAGTGTCCAGCATCCATTCTAAACATGTCGTGTTTTATTAAATATTTTTAAAACGATCATTTACGCCCGAAGGGTTATTTATATTTGCGCGCTCCCTCTCTCTTCCGTATTAAAACATCCTCCTTTCAAACAATGTTAAATTCCGGTCGGATGGTATTGCTGGGTCTTAACAATATTTTGTGTCTATAATATTGGTGCAACTTCAAACATGCGTCAAACTTTATTTATGTTTATTTTCCATTAGCCATAATTTGACACGCGTGTCGGCGTGTGCAATATTACAAGGAATAAATCCACAAACTCCCAGTAACTCTCGGGACATGAGGCAACTTTTCGACTTACGCCGGAAAGTTTTTCGATGTAGCCACTAACATATTATATTGAGCCCATTTATCTTGCGCTTTCTTCCCAAATTTATCTGACGTGAATATTTATAGCTTTGCTGACTTATTATGGGTCATATTTTTTCCGGGATGCGCGCAGTGGCTCAGTGATAAACCTGCTAGCCCCCGGGGAAGCACATGGGAAGCCCCAACCGAGCGCACCCATTTTTGTTCAAACTTTATTTTTGTAGATTTATTATTTCGTATAATCGAAGTAAATTCTTATCAATGGACTGAAGAAATGTATGAAGTGGGCGGAATGTCTTCATCCCAGTTTAATTAAAATTATAATTATAATTCGACTAGCACCGCGGGTTGCTTTACGTTTGCCTGCGAATAATATTTTTATAAGTACGAGCGCAAAATAAAATATACAATTTTAATATACAATTTTAAACGAAGAAATCATTTGTTTTATTTTATTTTATCCGCCCAGGGGGTCTACATAATAATACATAACATTTTAAACATTAGAAATAATAAAAAAAAATATTTTAAAAATGCACAAAAGTTAACAAAATATAGGAAACAGAAAATATAAATAATAAAATTCGATGTTTTCAATACAATGTGTATTTTAATAAAAAATAAAAAATTAAATTGTAGCTAAGAATAATTGATTGTTCATACTGCATTTTAATGTTTATTGTTTTGTCAAATACATATCGTTTAAATATTTGTTACCGAGACGATGACCTATGTAAACGTTGTATTATTTTTATTTTATTTATTTATTATTTAAACCCCCGTAGGGCTTTTATATACAGATACATCATTTTAAAATCACATAAGAAAAAAAAAATAGAAAACGTGCACAAAAGTTAAATTACACTTGAAAAAAGAAAAAAAGAAAAAACTGCACCAAATAACAGAAAAAAATTACTAGTACAATATCCACCAGGTCAATATTAACATTAATAACAAATAAGTAAATAATGTAAAAAGTTGTACTTAACAATAATTTATAAACTAGGCAGAAACAATTCATTCATCCTTCTTTTGTAATTTGCATTTGTATTGGGGAATGTAAACCATAGAGATCTCTCAGGCGAACGTGTGGTAAAACTACGTATGATGCAGGAGTTCAGAACAATCAAATTTAGAGTTCAATATTTTTGATAAAAATTCTTGGTCGTTTATTATTCGTCTGTTTTCTAAAGTTAGAATATTTAAAATATTCATTAAAATGTTTTGCCTCAAGTTTTCTTATTTTTGTAAACGTGTAATTTTGAATGTTGTATTTCATTAATTTCTATTTTTATTTTGCATTTTCCGGTTGGTATTTAAATGAATTTTGCGTGGTTTTTCCTGTGGATACTCGTCTTAGCGTTTCTCCTCCCGTGTCCTTGTTTTCCATAATTAATATTAATGACTTAGTTACGTGGATTTTATATTACTTATAGTTAATTTTTATCTAAGCCTTTAAAGAATTTATTTTGTATGTGTCGCGCCGGCTTTTGAGGACCGAACCGCGAGCCACTGCCCAGTTTGCGTTGACTGTCGCCACACCACTGGATGAGAATATTTTATTTTTATTGAAGGTGGGCGTTTTTTGTATGCATTCCAACTTATCTTGCCTTTGAATTTCACGGGGCATTTTTTGTCTATGTAAACAAAAGAAACTATTTTTCAAACATTCAAATCAACTTTTTTTTTTAAATTTTAATTTTAATTTAATATAAATACATAAAAAATATTTAATAGTACAGATACATCTTAATAGCTAATTACAAAAAAGTATAAATTTAATTAACAAAAAAACTCAATAGAGAAAGATTTCTCGTGTTTGAGTTGGGGAGCAATATAGGAATAATAGGAACATATGCGAGCATAGATCACAAATATTGTATCTCCACTCTTTGGCGACAATGAGTTACAAACTAGGTTCAACTGAGGAGATCTCATATTATTTTGTGCTGAAATATGACACTATTCCAAGGGTATTTTCATATTTCGTAGTGTTGAAATGAATTTTTACAAGAGATTTTAACTTAAAACTTAAAACCAAAGCCATCGACATCGCATCATCCGTATCCGAGTGGTTAATTCGATTATTCAAATGTTTCAAAATCGTATCCGAGTATTTCAATTACCCCATAATTCACTAATGCGTAAAATCATATAATTAGTTAACATTTTCTCTCAAACCTGATTAACTAATTCAAATAACATTGATGTATGATTAGGCATCCAATTTAAACTGGATTACACAGCTTCCCCCTCCCCCCCACTCCCCGTTGTATGTAATTATTATCTCCTTGGCCTGATAAATCACCCCAGTGGTTCCGTACGCAACGTATCCCATAGAAAATTCGCACACTGCTCATATACCAGAGCGGCGTGCACACGTCATTAATGCAATCCCCGTGTAGGCACTAATCCAATAATTGATATTTCGGAGCGTGTGCACATCGCTCTGGGAGAAAGCCGCCTATATTTTTCACGTGACCCATATATCGCACTCCCGTTCGTATACTGCCAAAACGCTAAATATGTCATTGATATATGCACATTAAAAATAGACAAAAAAAACGTTGAGGGCGCTGCGATCGTTTAATTTTTTTTTAATAACAACACCAAGATAACTCATAAGTATATGAAACTAAGTTTAAAAAGCAAATCACCGGTACTTTGCGAAAGTTCTATCCTACATCATTTTATTTTATTTTATATTAATTTCGCACAAGAGTCCCAACTGCTCCCAACTGTCTGGAGCCAGTGAGACTATGGCATCCCCAATTGGGGAATGTTGTGAGGCTGAATGTATTGGAGAAGGGAAGAGAACAGGAAGGAGAAGGTGGGGAAATACCTGGCTATTCAGATCTGGTCACCAAAAACGCCTAAAAACCATTTCAAGCAACGTTTCAATTCTGAATGGTGGTCTTTCACCAGGGCGATACTGAAAGTATCTTCCACTCTGGACACAATTCATAATTCTAATGCAATTTTATATTTAGACTTTTTATTATTTAATGCTTTGCAAGGAAAATAATTACTTGGAAAGGCGATTTTTTGTTTTTCTGAAGTGTATGTACCAAAATACTTGTTTATTATACGTTAAATGAAAATAAAACAAAATCTCAAAATTATACATTTAAAGCAATGTTCGAGTATCAGTAATAGTTCAATAATCGAGTTATGTTGTTTTGGATTGTTTCTTTAAAACGAACTGCCAAATTCAAATGTGAAATAAATTGAATTTGTAGAACAAATTGAGTAGCATGGTGATGAAAAACATTGTCATACTTGTTGCATTTTATTGCCTAGCTATAGAGATAAGATTCTAGTATTTAGAGCTCTAAATAAAAATGTGTATTGTGATGGTTTAACAAAATTCAAGAAAATTAATTATTCTAAGAAGACTTACCGGCCCTCCACAATTACGATGCAAATCTCTTAAAGTTATTGCTAAATCTATGATTCATTGGAAGATTGTACTTATAAATCGTCATAAATCGATAATACAGCTCTGTTACCCTAAAATAAATTCTTTTTTCTACAGATTTCCATGTTCTAATTTATATTCGCAAAATACCTTTTAATGAGCATCTTTTTTATTGACTGAATTAGGTAACTAACTAACTAACTAACTAACCATCACGCCGTTTCCCCGCAGGGGTAGGCAGAGAGGATGAACCGCCAAACAACTCGATCTTGGCATACACTTCTTGCTTCATTCACATTCATACAACGCCTCATACATTCTCTTCTGTTATTCCGACTTCTGACATGGCCCGACTCGAGTATTTGATTCACTTGATCGTGCCATGTCTTCCTCGGGCGTCCCCGGCTTCTTCTTCCATTCACATTCGCGTCTTATATTCTCCTTACACTCCTTTCTTCGTTCATTCGCTCTACATGCCCAAACCATCTAAGTGTCCCTTTCTTAATCTTTCTCACTACGCTTACATCAGCCTTGCATTCTTTACGAATCTCAACATTTTTCACTCGATCATACATGGTTTTACCACACATTCGTCTCAGAGATCTCATTTCTACAGCATTCAGTCTACTTTCATCCTTCCTCTGCCAGTTCCATGCCTCACTGCCATACATCAAGGTTGGTACTTATTATTATAGTAAACATGATACTTCGAGATACAGAATTTTGGTATGTATTCTTTCAAAGGTATACTATCAAACGCAGTACTTTTCTTGATATTATTTGTCTTGTGGCAGTATAGTTGCGGGCGTGCTATATGTTCCTGCCGCTGAAAGCTCCGTTGTAACCTCCCTCTCTGATACACGCATCGTCTATGAGAAAGAGGGAGAGTTTACAATAGACATTTCAGTGGTATGCCTACACAAGTGTATTTATTAAGTATGCATGAAAAGGCTCTTTGGTTTGCCGGCCCCCGTTGAGCCTCCAGTCCCCAGTCTCGCATTGCATTGTATTATTTGTGAACCCCACTTTATCCGAATTGTTGTTTTATCCTTTTATGTTGATGTGTACACTATATCAAAGTCAAATCTGCATTCGGAGGAGTATTTTGCAATTCCGTTTTCGCCATCTTAATTTTGAATGGATTCTATGTGATGTATGCGCACGGACATTGTTATATAAATATTTGTGTAATATATATATAAATAGCCATTATGGGTATGTTGACTCTCCTATGCTGCTCAGCTCACATGGACGCTCAAAAGTCCAAGTGGACTGTAAATTGCGATGATAGATAAGTTATTTGATCATGTAAATTTAATGCCTTTAGGATGGAACAAAGGATGAAGATCCCACCCTGTAGTCCAAAGGCAGCATTGACAATACTCTTCAGCGGCTGGTGATACTCCGTTAACTTGTTTTACTTGTAAGATTGTTTTTGGGTTTTAAGTAAGACTCCTTTTATTTAATCACTGAAGAAGATAATATTAACATAACCTAAATGAATCACGAAACCGAAAAAAAACAACAGAAAATAAAAAGGTATCAATCGCATCTGTTTTTACATTTTAAATATTACAATTAGGTTTTTAAACTGCAATAAAATAATTAAAAATTAAAAAACACTTATTAAACTATCGATGATGGTTGTCACGAATTGACAATGCCATGCGGCGATGCGAAATCAAGATTCCTTCCACGACGGCAAGTAATGATTCGCTCTTGATAGCGACGAAAATGCGAATAAATTAGTTAGCAATAAAGCCACAAGCAACGAGCTATAATGTCATATTTTTCTTGATTCATCATGGGAAACAGAAATCCTATCAAGCTGTTTCAACATTAAACACTGTTCATCTTTTCTGGCTGACATATGTTTCTCAGCTATGCTGCTTCACCTTTTCTGCTCAGCTCACCTATGCTGCTCTGAGCTATGCTAAACAGCTATTTTCCCTTGGTGGCTATCAAAATTGGAGTTAGCTACAGCCTGGACAGCGGAGTAAAAATAATTTACGTTATCTTTGAAACGTGCGGTCGAAAATACTATCATGGTTTGTGCATATGCCGAAGCAACAAAAATCATTATGGTGTAATAATATGATTGATATTTCTTAAATCTGTTGACATCGAGCGGAACGGTATTAAAAAATGTTAGTCCAATTTAATGGCGTAATCCGTATCCCATAAATGGCCCTAAACATCACTTTAACTAAAGCAATACTATTTATCTGTATACTCTATACGGGTAGTTAGGAAAATGTATAAAGTATCAAAAGACAAATATCCTCAAACTGTATCCTTTTAAATTCCATGAAATACATACCAGTGATGTCACTTTTGAATGTTTTACCTAAAATTCCAGTACGTATTTCATGTGAAGGGTGTTTTAGAGGTTTGGTTTTTAAACACCTGTGAACTGGCCTCCACGATCGTGTGATCTCACACCATTAGATTACTTTCTGTGGGGGTATGTGAAGTCACTAGTCCATGCTGATAAACCAGAGACATTGGACCATTTGGAAGTCAACATTCGCCGTGTTATTGCCGATATACTTCTCCAGTTGCTCGATGAAGTTGTCGAAAATCGGTCTTCACGATTGCGCTTCATTCGCCCGAAATCATATTTAAACAATAATGGCATAAGATTATCTATATAGACATTAACATTATTTTAATGTGTTTTTTTTTCATTTTGAATTTGTGTACCTCTAACAAAAACACCCTGTAGAATTTAAAAGATGACGATTTTTGTCTTTTTAAACCTTCTACATTCTCCTAACTACCCCGTACAGAATTTTCAGATAAATCATCAATTGTACTTCTTGCATTAGCAGATTACAAGTGTGTATTTTTGGGTGCTGACCGTCAGGGGTTCGCTTAGTTTTAATTGACGAAAGCACCCTTGATTGTCGATGTTCAAATATTTTTTCCCGGACGTAATATTATGTGATTACACTCACTTACTATTAATTAATTACTCTTACTTACCATTCCACTAGGCATTTAAGTGTTGTGATTTGTTAGAGTGCTCATAATTCTTATAATAGGTTAGTTTTATTGTACATTACATTTCATAGCTATTTGCACTAAATAATAATTGCTATTACTCTGCAATTAAAGATAAACCGTCGTTTATATTTTATATAGGTAGGTACTTAATTAACATTTCATTGAAATATCAATTATTCACATTTAGTACATTGTATAAGAACTACCAGTACCTAGGTACCCACCTACATATATATACAGTGTAAAAAATGTATATTGTTCAATTATTTTTTTCTGACATAAATAAACATCCATCGTGTAAGAAATTATCTTTTAACAAGATCGGCGGTCATCTTAGCTGTCATTGTTGCAGGAAGGTGCTAGTTTTATTCACTTGACTACATACATAATGTTAAACTATACATACACATTATTCTTATCTTATTTTATTACTTATATTATATATCCTAAATACTATTCCTATCTTACACGGGGTGTTAATAGACGTTCCGGACTTACTTTAACCAGTGTTTCCCTCCGTATTTGGAGTAAAAAATGTTGATGGAATTTTGGTCTCCGGTGACATTTTATTTTTTATTTACCTAAAAACATAAAAAAATGTGTAGGTATTTGTCAGCTAGTTTCGGGGTGGGGGTTTGGGCAGTTACTCGAGTGAGTGATCAGTGGCGGCAAAAAAATTATCGAAAAAAAAAACTACAAAAATTGTCACCGTAGACCAAAATTTCATTTACATTATTTACTTCATATATGGTCAGAATTCACTGGCTAAAGTAAATCCGAGTACGTCTCTTAACACCCTGTATATTATTCTTTTATATTATACATTGTTTTTTTGCTAATTTATTTTGAACCGTTTTTTTTTTCCATTTTCAGGCGATCGCAATGCAAATTATATATATTATATACACCCTCGTTGCCTATGCTTCTTTTACCACTTTCAGTCTTAACTGTATTCTTGAATATTTAATTTGGTTGTCTTGTGTAGTATGTGCAGTGTTTGTGTACTAGTGATGTTTTTATAAATTTTGTGTTCGTGTGTATAAGTCCATTTTATAGATTAATTCGCATATATTATATTCGTGCAGTTTTCTGAGTTTCAGCAAGTTCATTTCTTGGTATAGTATCGAATCCGCAACTGTCCACCTCAAAGTCAAATGCGTATATCATCAAGTCACGGAGGCCGTCGAACATGAATTCTACGCTAATCGGTTACCATCTACAGCCTAGTCAACTGCTTCCCACATTCTAGAAATAATTACCCGCTAATAAATCTCCTCGCCACCTTTACCGTCTCATCCTAATTAATAAAGTTAACTGGGTTCTAGAATAATTTCAAGACGTTAGTTAGCCCGTACCTCCTCGAGTTAATCCCATTCCCAGGTTTTCGAGTTACCCCTCGAGATAGCTTTCCGTCTAATTGGGGCATTAATCGTCAGATCAGCGTTTTAAGGTGGCCGAGCAATTGTGCGTAAGGCACGTTACGAAAAACATTTTTTTCTATGCATTCTTTTCGTTGCCATGAGATAAAAATACTTCCAAGATGCATTTGAAGCCAATTTAAGCGTGCTGATATGTAAAATAAATCAAATTAAAGGGACGCTTTGGACATTTTGGACGTATCAACGAATGGACGGAGGCACAAAGATAGAAGTATCAGGAGAATATAGGACTCGAAAATAATGTAAAAATATCTCTAGAATGCAAGTCAAATAATACTTTTGTTTCTTTTCTGTGCATATCAAATTGGTAACCACGTCTCAACCAGTGGCGTGCAGTTCATTAAGGCGGACAACTAGGCTTAAAAATCATCAAAAAAATCTTAGCCAAGGGGTAAAAAAAACAGTTTTTTGTAGTTTTTTTATTGTCTACTTATTTTGTAATTTCTCTTCATTATTATTGTTGTATCAAATAATTACTTCTACTTGACGAAAATATGCATTTTGATTATAAGTTGCATCCCGCCTTTTGGAATACATTGACTTCCTAGTTTTTTAGCGGATACATAAAAGAAAGCCATGCATTTGCATATTGCTTGCACTGAAGGCTGTGAAAAATACTGCCTGCATTGCTAGTAATTTTTCCAAAGCGAAAAGTTTGTTTTGAAATTAGATTTATTAGATTTTTATATATATATATGTTTTATACAGTACCATAATACATAATATTTTTTTTAAGGTGCTTTACAATGTGGAGTGTAAGGTAGGTTTGAAGAGGTGATGCTGTGAATGGAGTGTTATATGTGTCGTGACCACCTCACTAGGAGAACCTGTGCTGAGGTGTTCACGTGGGTGTGTTAAATGTGGTACAAGTATTGATGTGTATTGATTAGTTTTAATATTTTATCTTTGCTATGTAAACGTGAATTAGGTATAGAATTTGAAGAGGAAAACTTTTTTGTTTGTTTTGGCAGTAATCAAAAATCAATGAAGAGATAGTGATTTAAGGAAATTCTTTAAAAATATATGGAAATACAGGAAAGAAATTTATCCAGTTGACCGCAACAATCAACGGAAGGTAATAATAAAATAGCCATATTCAAATATTTCATTCAAAATTCATACCCGAAATGCAATGAGAGCAATGCACGCCACTGGCGTTAACGTGCTCCTATCCGAACCATAGTGATAACAATAATTATTAAAGTTATTTTAATTACAAGAATATGGAAATAATTTTGACGTACAATTTATTTATTGTTAATTCCGAAATAATCTTTTAACTATTTCAAAGAACACTAAATTATCAGACGTAAGCAATTCATTTAGCATTCCTTCAATGTCTTAAAGTCTTGTACTACGGACATTACAAAGGGGCTTTAATTAGTTCCATTCGGTAGGTACCGGTTTTAATCACGTCTGGTATTTGTAGGAGGAACAGATAGTACTTGAAGTATTTCTTGAAACGTTTTCACGTACGAGTGTAGTAGACCTACCAACGACAGATGGTGGGTCTATTAGATGTCTCTAATTTCTACCCACCGTGAAGAAGTAGGATGTAGGTATCTTTGTAAATGAGGTGTCGTTTTTAAGGGAACCATTCTATGCTGGTTTATTTATATGATTACATAAATATATGTATTTATAAAGCTAGAACATGTATGTGTAGCTTTAAAATATAATTCAATGACATTAGAAATTCTGGGTTACTCAGATCAATTGTATCTTTTTTGCAGTAACTCCTCACAGGAGGCCCTGAGGGAAATAATTTCCCTCCAAGCCTATATCGTCTTTGGGGATGCTGTGTGGAGGGTCTTTTAGAGGATAAGAAGGAGTGAACCTGGGTCTTGAGGGAGGAAACACAGAGGCTGGCAGATCATTCCTCAGCCCAGCTGTTCAATGAATGTTGTTCTCATGTGGTAAATGTCAACCGTGTGCAAATAGTGGAAGCGCGTTTGGCGTGTTTCTCGACTGTGCACCGGTACCGAAGGTATCAATGACGCTAGTTCTTCAGAGCATCTTCCATTAAAATACCAGTAAAACAAGGACAGCATTCCCACCTGAAGATTGCAATCCGTTTGTTAAGATAGGCGAATCTATCAAACGGATCGCCCGTTTTTGCACAGAGTCAAGGGTTTTGATAGAGTAACTGCGGGCTCTGTACATTACGGTCAGCTTCTGAGAGGCTTACTTTACTCTGGCTTCGATGGAGCCCCCGTACCTGAGCTCACTTAGGGTTACACCAAGCATATCTATGGAGGGCTTGTTGGGAAGATAGCTTCCATTAAAGGAGACTAGATTGTCATTTCGATCCATTTTAGACGTAATCAGACATGATTGGGTCTTTGAAACGTCAAATTCTCTGCTCCAAAACCCTCCAAGCCGTTGGAGTTTGTGTGCCCTTTGGGGGTTTGTCAAACAAAAAGTTATCATGGACTGTACTGTCATCCGCGCAACAATGCATTGGTGCACATGTCAAGAAGTCATCGATGTGCAACAAAAACAATGTTGGAGACAGAACCGATTCTTGTGGGACACCAGCATATTTATTGAATGCGAGGAAGAGATGAAACCGTAAGCAACCATCTGAATCGATCTCTCCATAAAAAAATCGACATTCCACGTACACAAGGAAGGATACGGGAAGTCTGTAAGAAGGCAGTTTGTTGTCCTCTGTGCCAAACCCGGTCAAAGGCCCTGGAAATGTCCTGGAAATGATACTTGTAGTAATAAAAAGGTAGCAGCCAAAAATATGTGGGAATTAATTGGAGATGATATTAACAATTCTTAGAAATCGAAGTATGATACCGATAAAAATGACGGAACGGATTGGTGTAGCCTTAGTTTAGTGAACTAGAACGAAAGGTCTCGGATAGACCATGAGGACCTGGGTTCGAGTCCTATCTGCTACCGTTATCTTTTTCTTTCCCGTGTTTTTTCTTCGATGATTAAAAATATTATAAATATTACTTAAGTGGTGTAAGCTTGAAATGAGAGAATTTTTCTTGCGAATGTTGAGTTTAAATCCCATTTTAATTTGAAATGTAATGCAAAATCTCATGAAGAACCCGTGTCTATTAAATTACTCTAGTATTTTATTATTGTCTCATTTTGTATTAACAAGTTCCTGCATTTGTGGGGTGAGTTATATTTCCCCCTTACTCCCAACTTCGCTGTTGTTCCACTTAGCAGATGTTTCCTGGAGGAATGGAACTTGCAATCTTGCACCACTACTAGTTAGCATTACCGGTGGATATATCCTATGACACTCCGCCGTGAGCGCTGTAAAGGGCCGCAGTATTGCCTTCTAGGCGAAATGCTGCGCGGGTGAAGAGATTGCGCTCGTATACATTGAGATGCATTCTCAAACTTTATAACAAATAATAATATTTTATCTTATAATTTTATCTAATAAGGCCAGGGATTCGTACTTTGTTCAAGGCGTCCCTATCTTACGCTTTTTCAGTGACTTTTGGGTCAATTTCAATCCTAATTTCTTCTCACGCAGCCTCTCCATCTCTTTACCCCACCTTTTTAAAATATGAATACCGCATAAGAGTCCCAACTTTCGGAGCCTGTACGGCTATGGCAGCCCCAATTGGAATACCTATATTGTGAGGTTAAATGTAGTGAGGAAAAAACTGAGATGAATAAGAGGAAAATGATTATTTTAAATTAAAAAAAAACCTTTTTAACTTTAATCCACTTGTTCATTTTCGACCGGACCGGTTTCACCCTATCACGGGCATCTTCAGAGTTACACAATTAAAACTTAATCTATGGTATATATAGATTCTATATCAGGAATGAGTCCCATTGCTGTCTAATATTGTTCATTTATGACTTGAAATTCGTTTCGTTGCTTTGTGTCAATTGATAGTTAGAAATAAGAATAAGAGGAAGGCTGGGAAGTACCTGACTATTCGGACTTAAACCAAAACCTCCTAGATCACAAGACCGGGACACTGAATAAAATCGGCCTCTTAACTTGTATGAGGAACCCTTTTTAATAATTTTGGAAATTAACACATTTTAAAAAGTTCCATAAACTAAAAAAAAAAGAAAAAAATAAATATATTTTCTTCTTTTTTTTTAAATCTAAGCCGATTTTATGCGGTGTCCCGTGGTCTAGGTAGTCAAACACGGATAAAGCCATTTCAAGCGAAATTTCGATTCTGAGTGGTGGTTTTTCACCAGAGCTATACTGATAGTATCCATCACTCTATTTTATCTCGCCCAATCCTTTTCGACGTCTTATCAAACTAATTAGAAATCTATAAATTTCATTTTCCCACAGTTGCAGGCATATAATAATAATAATTGGATGATTTGTATAGCGCCGTTTTTGTGAAAAATCACCTCAAGGGCGCTGTACAAATATTTCTTCACGAATTATGTACAAACAGATACAGAAAAACATACTTACCTGGCAGGTCGCTTCAGATGAACACAGTTTTATTAGAAAATTTACTTTTAGAGATGATAGTTTTACATGGTTATTTGTTGCTCCTTAAAAAGCGTAAGAAGCTTTTAATAAATATTAACTTTTTATTTTTTATTTTTCACTTTGGTTATTTACAATGTTTCGGGCTGTTGACTCATTTGAGCACCGATGCGTGAATTTTTTTATTTTATTTTATTTATTTAATGACTTTAGGTAACTACTAACCGGCTAGCCTAGCTAAGATATATATGATAGAACACAAAGTACTTTTTTGAGATTTTTCAGCATTGAACTAATGCGTTTTCTGTCACCGTGGTTTTGTTAGGTTATCATGTCCCCCAGCGCCCTTGAAGTGATTTTTCACAAAAACGGCGCTATACAAATCATCCAATTATTATTATTATTATCTATCATATATTCCATAAATTCTATTTGTTCTGTTGTTCATCCATCCATGACATAACGTTTTAACAAAATTTCGAAACCATTGCAAAAGAGTAAGAATATATATGTATTTATTTTTTTATTTTAATTACAACGTCAATTTTGATGACGATATTGTTAAGCAAGTTTTAGAATACCGGAGATTCCCTCGCAGCATCTCGTCACTTAGCCCGAGTACCGCGGCTAATGATTTCGTAAAAGTACTCAGACATCTTGTACAGTACCCACTCCTCCAAGGATAAATTGTACTCGCATTAGTTAATATTAAATTATGTATCTAGCTTCCTAGCTAGCTTTATCAGTTATTTTCCTATAAATTAATCTCAAATACTTGAGAACTAATCCCGTCTACAAATTTAATTATGAATATTAATTAGAGTGACAACCTTCACTTTTCCTTTTGTTTTGTGTGGTTGTGGTGTTAGATTTTGATTATTTTTCGAACAATTGATTCCCCTAGTTAAGGCTTTTATTCATAGACCTTACAAGACATAATTTGTTTAAAATTCTTCTTCTGATATTCTCTCATATCGGAGGTTGGCTATCATTGAGGCAATCTTCACCCTGTAGGCTGCAGCTCAAAACAGTTCTGCGGAATTGCACTCGTACATGTCTCTTAAATTACGAATCCACGAAGTTCTGCTTGATTCGAACTCTCGGAATCGTAAGATCCGTTCCTAGATTGGGCTTTCGAGAAATTGAATTAAACTTTCCAACTCAAATTATTCGGTCTCCGATTGCTCTCGTTTCAGAATGTACTAATCTGTTATACAACGTCGATGTCGGCGTATTTAGGAAGGAGACATTTAAGAAAACACTTGGTCGTCAAAATGAATCCATCTTTAAGAAACGAGTTATTAATTGAAATAAAACAATAACTTTGTTTAAAAACACGAAATGTTTATTCGTTTAACCAGGGATCAAAATTTAACTAAACAAAAAATACATAGTGTGTGCTTATATGTACATACAGAGGGAGAAGCAATGTAAAAATAGAATAAATAACAATGAGATAGCAATAGATTACATTTAAATTATAACAAAGGAAAAAAGAGAAAGTTACAGGTAATATTTTCAAGAATGGGTTATCATATTATTATTTTTTTCAAATGATTTTAAAGAATCGATCTTTATAGCAATTGTCGTTAGGTACCCCGATGATAGTCAAACTCCTATTCCTATCCACCAGGGTTATCGACCAGTTAAAAATGTTTTAAAACGTTACAACCTGGTCGGGTTTCGGCTAGTTTAAATTTCTATAAAAACCTATTACAAACTTAATCAAGCGGTTAACATGTAAGTAACATTATCTACCATTAACAGCTCAGCAGCGTGTAGCGATATTCGACTAGCCCGAGATGTATTAGATTCCCCGTGGTCAATTAAACACCGTTGGGCCCACGGTCGCAGTGTCCGACCCCAGCGGGAACCAAATGTTTTAAACTCCACTAAAATAATAACATTAATACTGTTTGTTTTTTATACATCAATCATCCTCTGCTAGCAACTGTTGGGTGCGTCGGACTTTTCGGTAATTCTAACGGGGTCAAATGTGGCAGAATTACCGTCGATTTTTTTTTTACTTGTTACAAAATATAATTTGAAGACTCATGCTTGCGGAGATGAACGCAACAGTACGTGAATGTAACGCGTGGAACATGTTATATAATTGTGTTAGGTTGTGGTAACTACTACTTTTGGATTCAGGGCGTATCATTGTGATGAAGTTTGTGATGAATCCACGAGTTTGAAATGTTTGGAGCTATTGTTTTCTTCTGCTGCTTGGAATCTGTCTTCATTTTCTCTAGTAGGGGGTTAGGTTTGGTCCTCAAGCCAGGATTCTGGATCCAGAATATTGCAGCTCTACAAACTTACTTAGTTACTCTAGTCGAGGGATCGTCATCGACAGCCCTGTGCCCATTATATGTGTTCAAATTTAGTATAGGTAGCTCGACGAGAGTTGGAACCAACAAACACACGCTTAGCATTGAATGTATTTGTGCATCGGTACACGCTTCCACCGGCGATCGACAGCCCTTTTTTGTCTTGCTTACGCCTACTTATTGTAACTCGCGGAAAAGGGATAGAATGTTTGTGTGATGGTTATAAAATAAAATTGTTTGAGCGCTTACAGCGTGTCCTATTCATATCGGTTCTAGTTCAATCGGATGCATGATATTTATTGAAGGTGAAATAATCCCAATTTTTATTATTTCAAATTCGCATCGTTCTTGATAATATTTCTGTCAATTATTCTGCTGCGTTTCGTTTATTTTACATTTCATTTGTGTGGATTATTTTAACATGTGATATTAAATATTATTAATAATGTTTTATTATCTTCTTTTTTTTTATAACAAAATAACAAATAATGATATCCTCACTGTGCTGGGTATTTCATTTACAAAATATGAATTTGCATCATATTAAATTGATGTGCTTCATGAAAAAAATAAAATAGTTGTAAGGTGACTTGTTTTAAGCGCATTTGACTGGTTTCGGTGTTAGTCTGTATTTGGTATTGATATATTTTCTATTTCAGATCTTCCTATGTAACGTATCCAGTGTTTTATTTGATTTTAAATTTCATTATGGCTGTTGTGATTTTTGAACGATAGTGGGATTTTGTTGTAGAGTTTAGTACTATAGTATAAGAAGTTTTTTTTTTTAATATAAGATAATTAAAATCGAAATAATAAACTAAGTAACTCATAATCCTAATATAACGTTTATAAATAAAATAAGAACATATGTATATTCTCCACTTCTTAGTATTTTCACGAAATCTAAACAATATAATTCAGGGAAATAATAATTAATAATTTAATTTATCACACACATTTAAATTCATTGCTTTAGTAGCATTCACGTCATCATTATAAAACAATTAAGAAAAACTTGCCATCATTAAAAGCGGGGAAATCTTATTTTAACTCTAAGTACATCATAAAGATTTTTAATTTTCATAATAATTTTTTTAGTAAATCTGTTTATATTGAACATACTAATAAATAATTTCAAACACCATAAAAATAAAAATTACACTGTGGTCTTAATGTGGCCTAACCACAGTTTTAAAATGGTTTTTAACGCCGAAACAGCTGTCACAATAATTACATCTAAAATACGTGCTGAACTTAATAATAACATTATTAAATTTGATTTATATTAATTAAAAAAAAAATTATGATGTTCTACGAATTACAAATAATAACAATTATCCAATAAAATGAGGAAGTAGGCATGTTTGAACTTCGTTCGAGTGTGAAAGATTCTTACAGTATCATCCCTAAAATATCGAATTAAGTACGATTTAGTTCGGACATAAACCTTGAGTTCGACCATAAACTGTGTATGTGTGTTCCACCATTCAATAAAAATCATCTACCCGCCTACCTAAATATTTTTTCACAGGTAGACCTAGATATCGATTTTTTTTTATTTCAGTAGCGTATGAATAATTATCCAGCTAATTTTAATTGCCTTTATAACGCGTTTGCAGTTAGGTGGGTACCTTTGCTGATAATCAATGAAGCTAACTAACAGAAGGTGCTTCAAAGAAACAGGATATTTTACAAGGTAGCTCATCCAACTTGTTAAATATAAATAATTGTGGAGGCCTCGGGGTGTTTAGTTCAATCTGCATAATCTACTTCAAAGGATGAATTAGAGTCGTGATAAGAGGTGGGAATTTGTTATTTTTAATGGCAAATTAAGGTGTTCTATATATACCAGCTTTTCTTTACAACCCGGCCTCTCCCGAGTTTCATCACTTTTTTAATGAGATAATTTTTTTAATTCAAAAATATGCAACAAACATTATGGCGCTTTGTCTTAATTTTTATTTTTATAAATTGATATTTCAGAGCTCCATAGCTCATGATGGAAAATTGTGTTAAAAGCTGAAAATAGTTGTATCAAGACAGAAAAAAAAAATTCATGCCAGCCTTGGTGTTTTTATTGGGAAACACCACTGACGTCAGAATTAATAGCACTAACGTTCCATTTCGACAGCTAGCGGCAAAGGTCACGTGACACCCCTTTTGACTCCAGCCTAGTTCACCACCGTCCACGTTTGTTTCGCGTGATTTTGACTGCGGCAAGCAATTATAAAACATTTATAAAAGGGTCAAACTAAATATTCGGTTTTTGTAAACAAGCCGAACCTTTTTACTTGTTTGCTGTTTTACTTCATTTGGCGGCACGCCTAGCTCGCCCCGCCTATTTTGGTTTCTTCCCCTTGCGTGTTAGGGCATCTCTATGTATTATGTGCTGTGTGGGGATACATCAACAGATTTTGTGCGTTTAAGTAATAACATGATATCAAAGGAATTTAAAAGAGACGATTTAACTTACGTATAATTATTATGAAATACACCGACACGAAATGAGAGCTTCAAAATGCACTCGTTTACTAGGATTTGAACATATTACTACCATCACTGACAGCCGTTCTCCCAAACTTTTCGAATGACCAATCTGATCCGCCGATCACCCAAGTGTTTTGTTAAGTATTCGCTTCATTTAACTGTCTCCAAACATTTTTTATCTTTGATCTTCCTAAATTGTCTATGAAGAACTCGCCCATTTCTATGGAAAATATAATTGTACCCCTACACGTTCATAGTCAATAAAATGACATCAAAGTAAAAACTTTCAATGTTAAATTAACATAGATGAGCTAATTTTCTATTTATTATGAATACATATTATTTGTCTTAAATATTGTAATACAAACACCAACATTTTAGATTTAAAAACGTATATGTTAAAAATAAAGTGTTAGCTTGACTTTTACTAATGCCGCGAAAAAAGAAGTAGACGTTTGTGAAGTTTGTCTTTCGTGCGTGTGTTTCAATTTTCAATCAATAATTGTCAATAATATCTTCATCGTCGCTGTCTTCATGTTCGCTGTCCATACCCGCTTTTGGTATTACATTAAAAATATCATCATTTTCGCTCTCCATATTCAAAATTGTCAATACACAATAGGTACAAAAAATAGTTCGCGAAACGAATGACGTTTGACCATAGATATCTCTGACATTTGACGTTTACGCTGTCATTTGACACTCTGTTGACATTTTTTATAACTAGTCTTTTACTGAGGAGAACTTCAATCCACAAAAATCAATTAAGATGATCGTAAGTTTGACTGAGAATTTCGTTGGGAAAGGCGAATTTACGCATTTGAACAGTGCTGAGGCAAAATTTCGGCTCAGCAGTTGCTCAGTAAGGTTGGGAAGAGCGGCCGTGAGTAATGGTTCTCTCCTTTCGAATTATTGTGCATCGTGTTCTGTGCAATGCAATCATTAAGTTGGTTTGGCTTGTGTCTATTTTCAAAGGGGGTGTGCAATGCAAGGATGAATCCAGAAATACAACTAGGGGTGAATTTTACACCCCAAGTTCTATTTTTGTCCAAAGCTCTTCTTCAAATGTTCAAAAGTGTTAAAATATATGCATTAGAATATTAAAAGAAATACATAGTTTCAAAACGAGCTTAACTTTTGATTTAATATTTTTTTCATTTACTCTTCCTTTTCTAGCTTTAAAAAGCGTATTTATGATTTGAGATGATGTTGTGTATCAAATACTGAAGAATAGCAATACGTCCAGCTAATGACATTGTCCATACTTTTAAAAACAAAACATAACTTAAGTGCCCGGCTTTGTCCGGGTTATGTATGAATGGTTTGCAGTAAAGTTTTAAGGTTGTGATGCGTTACCTCTACCCCTACCCACCAATTTCCTCTTATTTTGAACGTCATGCGTGTGAAATTCCATCAAGGCGTACCAAAATTCTGCTTTAAGGGGTGGGAAAAGGAAATGATTTTTTAAAAACTTATTTAGACAGTGACCTTCCTGTTGTTTTGTAGGTCAAGTTTTGCAAAATTTCATCAAGTTCGGAATAAAACTGTAGATTTGTTTAAAAAACAAACATACCCACATACACTTTTCTTTATCTATATAGATAGCTTCTGTGCTCGACGAAATGAATCTTTTATTATCGCTATGGAATTGTGAAAGCGGTACCAACTTTCAGATGAAAGAAATATGATATTATGTGGAACTTATTCCCATTTAGTCCTAGTGAGATATATTGACATTTTTCTTTTCTGACTTTTATTAGCTTCTTCGCCACTCTGGCATTTACCTCTACTCTTCGTATCGCTCTGGTAAAAGACTACCATTCAGAATCGAGACGTTTTAAATGGCCGTATGTTTATATAGTAAACTAGATCTGAATACCCAACATTGTCCCTTACGTATCGCCCTGGTGAGGGATAGACCGTAAAGAAAAATTTTGAAAAGTATTAATTTATTCAAATTATTGGAATAACTTCTGATTGTAATATTTCATTGATATCATACTTCAATTTTAAGAATTATAATGATATTATCCTCAATTAAATTCCCATATTTTAGGCTGCTATCTTTTCGTATGATTCTACCCGAATATATCTAGATAGTGTCTCGGATATATCTATACGATTTTATTTTATTTATACGGGACATCTATTGAGTTTTTTGCAAGTCTAGAATGAATATTCAATTTATTCGAATAACTTATTGAAACTTATATACCTCAATGTAACATTTAACAATTGAAGATAATGTTAACAAATCTCAAATGAAATATGAAATAGAAAAAAAAATACAACAAATAAAAAGGTATTGGTCGCATCTGGGAATCGAACCCAGAACCTCTGTCGTACCGGGATAACACTCTAAACACTGAGCTAATGCGACTTACTTTTGATCGAAATCTTACTTCAATTATCAACATTGTAAATACGTTCATAAGTTTTTTCTGTATTATTCTTCATATCTCTTTTTACCTATTTATTATACTTTTTTCTAGATATATTATATTACTATACTAAGTCAATACTAGCTTTTTTTCCTTCTATTTTTGTATAATGGCACTTAATATGAACTTGTCAATTTGACTGTCCTAAAACGGGATTTGTTCCCAGTTGGGCAGTCAAAGCATTCTTACATTTTATTGTTTAATAATTCGTGTTTCAAATAAATAAATAAATATTCTCCATTTTTCTGTTTAATGTTTCATTTGAGTTTTGTTAATATTATTTTCAATATAATTACGTATCATTTTTTTATTCGCACTTCGTCGGGTTTTAATCGTGCGACCTCTGTGCGTCGTAGACTGGAATGGAAACTCATCCCGCTCTGCCACAGAGCTCGTCAGTGATTGCTGCGTGAATATCAAAGTACCTACCCACGGACTCGTAATGAGAGGGACGCAAGTAGGAATTGATCGAGTTAAAGAGGCAATTTATTTCAATTGTAAATTATTAATTTATTTAAGTGTACGTGACGCACGGTGGTCGATGGCCAACAGTCCTCGATGTTAGACGTGTCCCAATGTTAATAAAAATATATCTACGTTAGCCTAATAATAACATTAATTTTAATTTAAACTCGTGTGGATTGTACTTGCATTACGAATTCTGACGGCCGCTTTCACCAATTCAACTGGGTGATGATCGATCAGCTATGATTTGGCTGAAAATCGTCGCAGTGACAGCGGAGTCCAAATCATTATTAATTTACCAATGTGCGATAACAATGTAAGCAATATTGCTTTTTTATTTTTTTATTCCAGTATTTAACATAAAATTATAATATTGTCGCATAACTGTAATAGTTCATAATCGGACGTAGTTATGCAAAAAGCGCCCAACCCACCAATTTCCAAAATCTAACTAACGTTTCCCCGCAGGAGTAGGCAGAGAGGACGGACCGCCAAAGAACTCGATCTTGGCATACACTTTTTGCGTCATTCACTTTCATACAACGTCTCATACATTCTCTTCTGTTATTCCGACTTCTGACATGGCATTGATTCACTAGATCGTGCCATGTCTTCCTCGGACGTCCTCGGCTTCTTCTTCCATTCACATTCGCGTCATATATTCTCCTTACACTCATCTCTTCGTTTATTCGCTCTACATGCCCAAACCACTTTCCTCTTCCCCTTCTCCTTTCCTCCCCAATACCTTCGGCCTCACAACATTCCCCAATTGGGAATGCCATAGTCTCACTTGCTCCAGACGGTTGGGAGGAGTTGGGACTCTTGTGCGGTATTCATATAAAAAAATTTTAAAAAACCATCTAAGCGTCTCTTTCTTAATCTTGCTCACTAAGCTTACATCAGCCTTGCATTCTTTACGAATCTCAACATTTTTCACACGATCATACGTGGTTTTACCGCACATTCGTATCAGAGATCTCTACTTTCATCCTTCCTCTACCAGTTCCATCCCTCACTGCCAAACATCAGGGTTGGTATCAGTATGGTATTTCCAAAATCGCTTTTTTTTATGTTTTCCTACAGATAAATACGAAATTTTTATATTCCAAAAACACCCAAGCTCCAAATGCAATAGATTTTTGTTATTTTCGCTTTCACTCCACAAATGCCAATATACTTTTGTATTGCCAAAATTTCAAAAGCCTTTTTTTCAGCGTCATCTTTTTGAGTTGGATGCTTTTTGCATAACTAGGTCCAATTTATTTTATCAGCCTTTACTTATACAATGTGAACGCTCAATAGTTCATAATTTATTTTTAAAGCTCTTGGATAATATGCTTGGTATGATGAAGTGAATAGTCAATAAAAGTTTGTGTACATCCCACAAAGTTTATATTGTCGCAGGAGAGCAATACTGCTGGTAACCATTACTACCCACGAAAATACTTTGTATCCACCACTCCACAGGGTTTTTTTCTTCGTCGATCTACATCCGTGGGACCCATCCCGTGAAACCCCCTTCATTTTACGTTTTTTTAATTGATATATGTCTCAAAATCCTGTGCCTTCTTTACGTGGCTTTTTTGTATTGCCTTCCTGCGACGATATTCTTCGGTTCCGTGATAAATCAACACACGGATAAATCGGCACACTTTTTAAAAGTGATTTAAAATCATTAAAAGTACGATAAAAACTAGCCCAAAAACTTAATCCAAGCTAACCTAATATATTTTTTTTAATTACTGTTGATTTATCCGATCAGCCGTTCTTCGACTTATTTGGTAAGAGCAACCCGTTCGATTAATTTGTCCCCATTTTTTAATTTTCATTATATCGGGGTTAGTGACATTTTACCTGCTTTCCAGGAGAGAAAAAATCTGCATATTATTCAGATGTACGTACACCTTTTCTTTATTTGTGTTTTCCTAACGAGTTCTATAACATTATTATTTTAATCCTTTTCGTAAATACTTCTGAAACCTCACGGATTAACCGAATTTATGAATTCTAATTGAATTCTCACTTTAAATTTAGCACGGCCTTGGAATTTCCAATAATTCTATTTGTGCGTGTTTCGGTTTAGAACGTACCTTTACCTTTCGGATGTTTTTGTTGTCAGGCGCCGACAGAAAGGTTGAAAGGGTCTTTTGATGTTCATTTTCCCAACGATGAACGAAGCTTCCTTAAGTATATTTCTAAAATAAGCTGCCTTCTACACATTATATTTAAACTTTCGATAGACAGCTAATATTATGATATCAGATTAAATTAATTAATTAACTCTTGACAATGTAATAATAAGTAATTACCCTTTATTTACCTACGTAATATGTTCAAATTCGTTCGAAAAATAATACTAATTTGTTGTACTGTCACGTTTCTTTTACTCTTCCTATTGAGTTTTTATTTTATTTTTTAAATTTTTTATTTAAAGACATACAACAATATTGAATTCCGACGAGTTATCAATTCAACTCATTTTAGGGCTTTTAATTTTTGCTACATAATATTAAGTTTAACAAAGTTTTCAAGGCAAATATGTAAAAGAAAATATAAAAACAAAAATTGTGTAAACAATGGGAAAATAACATAAATAAATATACAGCCTCGAAACATACAGATACATTAGGAATACGTAACAATGTTTTACAAGAGAGAAATACGAGTATACGCACATTGGAATCTGCAAAAATTAAATACCGCTATCAGAACCCAAACCTTGAAGTTGAAATATAAAAGTCGCTGAAACCCCTTTATTCAAAACCTATTTCGCCTCAGCACAGGATCTCCTAGTGAAAAGGACTATGAAAAAAATTCTATAATTTATATCTATTTTTTTATACTTATACCTTGCCTTAAAATATCAAAAATATGTAGAAATTAATAAAAAAATAAAATAAAAAAGAGAAGAACAGAGTTGGTATCTGTTATAAATGGTTTTCCAAATAACATTTTAAATGATAGGATCTCAGAACATCATTTCGAGATTTGTCTGAAGCGCACACATGTCTCAAGTGTATTTTTGATATGTGTAGTTTGTGGTGTTGTCGTTTATTATATTGGTGAACGTCGTGATTATAGATAAGTTATATATTTGTGTGAGTATGGCATTGCATCATTTTTAAAATAGTGTTTGTTAACTTATGGCTAGGAATATTCTTAAACGGTAATCCTAGTGCTTGCCGGTAAATATCTTTAACGGGTGTATTCCGTGGTTGGAACCATTTGTGGAATTTCTCTTACGCGGGACTTCAATCTATATATAATTTTCCCCTTTTTACTATTTGTGGGTTATTGTACCCTTGTTAAACTTTTATTTACCAAAAGTGTAAACACTTTGAAAGTTTGTACGTGCTTCGCATTAAATTGTGCTACCGATTTGGTAACCCACTTGAATATTTCGGTGCTTTTATAAGTTATAGGTTTGATAAATTAATTGTAAAGCCTCCTTGAAGTGTTTTTCCCACGAAACGACGCGATGAAAGTAATCCCCTTGTTATTATTATTAGTATCGCTAAGCTAAGCCATGATAATTGTGCTATTTATATAGTAATCTAGTCACGACAAAAAATGCTACATTATACTTGGTAAAAAAGATAAAAAAAATCCAATATCTAGGGTGTCATTACGAGGGGGCATCAAATATGAGATGAACGATTTGATAAGTGTGGGAAATGTATACCGGATAAAAAAAAGTTGATCTGATTTTTAAATATTTCAATAATAAGATACTGAGAATCTTTCTACTTTTTTTTATTACACGCAGTCCAACTTCCACATTACAACAAAAATATAAGTTGAGACCTTATTACAAGAACGTTTGTATTTTTAATAGTCTTTATATATCCATTTGATTTTGATGTTTCTGTGATTAGGACTGAAAAAAGGGCACGTGAAGGAAATTATTTCTCTTTTTTTTGCGTTAAATGAATAAATTCAGCATTAAATTTTCCAATCCCTCAGACAGGCCCTTGATCACGTTCCTATAATTGATACTTAGAAGGCTCTCGTTTCTGTTTCGACGATCCTGAATTCATGTTCAAAACCGCGTTTCACATCATTTGTCTATTTCCATCCGCGTTAGTTTGGCAGTTTGGCACGAACCTCGCTGGGTGTCGGACGTGTTTTCACCGCGCGGCGATAGGCGATTATTATTGTCACAAGTGCAGTGCGACATTTGTTGTGCGTCTCCGTGGAATACCTGGAAGGTACGAACTCACATACATAATAAACATTTCTATCGTAATTAACTGTTTTTTTAGAAAATATTGATTACCTCGTTATTAGATAATTAAATAACATATTTAAACAGCTAGGAATCATGTAATCTAAAGTTCTTTGTCCATATTTGTTTGTATGCTTAGGAACCATTAATCCTTCATTAAAATTGTGACGAGTATTGTAAGTGTGCTCCAGTCTATTTGTATTATATATAGGGTTATTAATGTGCTGAAATATAATTTTTTACTTTTACTGAAAGAATTTTGAGACTGATAAAAGTATGGAATATTTTGCGTATGTAATAAAATGTATCGAAGAAAGTAATCACTTTGTGGCTTGACTTTATAATTTAAATGAAAAAAATCTTTGTTTTAAATCACTTTATTATATTTATACGTTGTCGACCGATTTTATATGTTTACGGTCCTGAAGAAGGATGAGTTCAAATGAAATCGGTCGACAATGTATAAATATAAGAAAGCCGCTTAAAAAAAGTATTTTTTTCATTTAAAAAATTGTAATAAATCGTATAAGAATCCCCCCAAATAAACTGTTGTTTGGCTGTTCCTCGAAATTTGCTAAATATGAGATACGCTTGTTTGCAGTGGCGTGCATTGCTCTATCAACGAAGCTGCTGGTAGTTTTCCAAGTTGGAGTACGAGTGAGGCTGTCTCCTACAGGAAAATTTCACATTGTTTACAAATGCATCATATTAATTAGAACAAGCTGCTCTATCAACGAAGCTGTTGGTAGTTTTCCAAGTTGGGGTACGAGTGAGGCTGTCTCCTATGGGAAAATTTCACATTGTTTACAAATGCATCATATTAATTAGAACAAGCTGCTCTATCAACGAAGCTGTTGGTAGTTTTCCAAGTTGGGGTACGAGTGAGGCTGTCTCCTACGGGAAAATTTCACATTGTTTACAAATGCATCATATTAAT
>JAHDVE020011774.1:0-19251 GCA_022606495.2 Halesus radiatus
GTATTGTTTATATGTCAGATGTGGAAAATCTGCATTCAATTCTTTGACGAAAAAGCTCAAAGATTGATTCGGAACTGTTGCTTTGCGAGACCTGATCAATGATATTTCGAGACCCCGTCAGCTTCGATAATAAAGCGGGTTGATCAAGCAAAATATTTAAAGAAATTCCATTCAAATGGGCTTCTCCAATACAACAGATTAATTATCCTCTAGTTTCTAAGTTAAGTCTAAAATTCTTGTTAGCAGAAAGCAGTAAGAGTTTGAGCTCCGTTTTATTCGATTGCAGAAGAGGTTTGATTCTTAAAGTTTCTTCTTCAATTTGTTGAAGGCAATCGATGACTATCACATCGCTATTTAAAGTCAAGGGCTCGTTGGTGCCCTGAATTATTTGTGGCTCTGCTGCAGTCTGTTTTGATCTGGCCTACCTACGGGGTTTCCGGCCTCTGGCACTTCGACATAGTTTTTTTATTAGTTTTCTTCTTGCTAACATGTTGATTTCCGTTTTTATTATTTTTTGGATATAAAACAATATTTTCAATTAAATTTGAGTAAATAAAAAAACCTTTGATTTGTTTTAGGTGCCAATTAATTAAACACTAAAAATGCATAAAAATATATCATTTTAGAAAAAAGTCTTTTACAATCACTAAGTATTCTTTAGTTGTCTCGATATTCTTTTTTTTACATAGTCACAAACCCAGAAAATACAAAAAATATATATTAAGTATTATAAAAGAAAATAAAGCTAAATAATATACACAGATATGTTTGATTCTTCTAAAAAAACAAGATTTACTATTATAAGTGTTTCTATTTTTTGATTATTCGCACTGTTGCGAAAAGATTTTATACTAACTATATAAATATCATATTTTGTTTCCATATTATTTAAATAAACCAAAAAAATATATCTATATCTATATATAATAATAATAATAATAATAATTGCTCACGTGATATTAATCCGTGTATAATATCTATATATATATATACAATAAATATAGAAAATCAAAATATACATTTTAGATGAATTCGAATAGCCTGTCGAAAGAAAACCTGCCTGAAATGCTGAGTCCCAAAAAAAGACCCAACTCAACTCTCGCCACAACCGAGCAGTACTATCTCGAAAAGCTCAAAGCCCAACGATAACGAGTAAGATCCATTTTCAAAATTCATCTCAAATATATATCCGTCCCCTATCATCTATTCTATTTTTCTTATTTAGATCGAAATGTTAATAAACTAATTCGACAAAATGGCTGATACCCTCATTCAGAAATAAGAGGTTATCGAGAAGCTCCAAGACTACAAGAGCAAGTACGAAGATGTGAGACTCCATCTCGAGTCAGCAGAAAAACAACTAGCTCAGTATAAGAAAGACCAGATATCTCTCAGAGAGCTCAATGAGAACCTCAAAGACCAAATAAGGGCTTTCAAGAGCGACCAGGAGAAGGATCAGCTCAGGGCACAAATCAAGTGTTTGGCCGAGAAGGTGGAGTTGTTCGAAAACAGAAGTTAGACACTTATGAAAAACAACTTTCTATTGAAATCCGAAAAAGAAGAGCTCTCCTTATTGCTTGAACAAAAAAATGAAGAACATATTTCGGTCACTGGACTGCTCAAGGAAAAGTTAGCAGCCACAGCCAGTGAGTTGGAGCACCACTCTAAAAGCAGCACTAGCGAAACATCCGTTCTCAAGGAACAGGTCTCCCAAAAGGAGACCCAAATACTCCAACTTACAGAGGAACTCAAGAATCTCCAGCTGAGCTCCAAAGCTACAGCGAGTAAATACGAGAACGAGGCTAAACAGTTGCAGCACACCCTCGAACTCACTAAACAATAACATGTTTATAGAATAGAGGCTCTAGAGACTGAATTAGCCGACAGTGAAGAAGGACTTGCCAAGAAGGAGCAGTCTCTCTTGAAGGTTAAAGGGGAGCTGAACGAAAAGAAGGCGGAGCTTGAAAAGTGGGTCGAAAAGAGCGAACAGCTGCAGACAAAGTTAGATAAAACAGTTGAGGAGGCGAAGCTGCAACTTACAAGTTCGAGTGATAAACAGAAGCAGGAAACTACAGAATTGGAAGAACGAATCGCCGAGCTGGAGAAAAAGGTAAAGGAGTATGAGGATTATCTGTTCTCGATGAGAAACTAGAGTTTAGAAGAGGAGAAAACGAGGAAAGAGTATGAGATGAAAAGAAACCAAGAGGTTGATAGGATGGAGAAGATCTTTGCAAGAGTAAGAGCCAAAGGTATCGATATCGGAGGAGGAGCTGTGGCCGGGAGCACAGTCGATATATTAAATTAAAGTCGAGTCAAAAGTGACGAATGATCATTTGATTTGTTAAATTTAGACATAATTATTATTTTAGTTTAATTAAAATATTATACCTTAATAGTTGAGAGTGAACCGGATGAACACATTAATTATTGACTTAATATTTAAAAAAAATGAGATTCCTTGAGGCTATTTTATTTTTTAACAAAAATATACTGATGGAAAATATGTTATATAAAATGTCAAAGAAGGATATTCGCTTGAATAAATTATCAAGAGAACAAAGTGGTATTTCTTTAAAGAAATTAGTTATTTATCCTACTTTTATGAATAAATATTTTAATTGATAGTTTATTAGACTGTTTAATCAGATAAAATAAAAATAGATAAACTTAATTAAGGGGTTTTTATTAAATCAGTGGATTTATTAACATGAAAATCATATTAAACAAATCCACTGTACTTTGATTTTTCATATTATACATTAATAGATATGAAAATATTCCATAAAATTCAACAAATAAAGACAAAAAAAAATAAAAAGTCAAGGCATTAATTATTTTATCTTTTCTTATTGATCATGATTTATCAAGTCTTCTCTTGTCGACCTTTCTGGCAATAAATCTGTTCCACTTATCAAAAGAAATGCTGCTTGGATTTTCGAACCCTGCAATGTTTTTCATCACGTCATGAAGTTGACTATCGCTGAAACCGTACCTCAGCTGTTCATTGATGTACTTCAAGTCATCGATATCCAATGACTCCTTTCCCTGTGTGTCCAACAAGTTGAAAGTGGATTGCCTGCCTTCTTCATTGAATGGATTTCCCTATACATCGTTACGAGACATAAAATATGAAATAATATTTGACAGAGGGAGATATATATATGATAATGTGTGTTTTTTCTACCAACTTGTTCGTGAGGTCATTTAGGAATGTTTAGAAGGAAATTGACTCGCCGTTGTAACTTTCAGCTATCTCATCTATTGCTTTAAAAACAAGCTCATATTTCCTGTCGAGGCCCAAAGTCTTGGCAGTCATGAGGACGTCTCTGACGTCGGCCTTCCTGGTTCGGTTGTCTCCGTAGAGATAGAACATGTTGAAGAGATCAGAAATGTGGTCCAAAGAGAAGATGGGATTGGCTGTGCTGATCGGTTTGGCAAGAATCGCTGCTCGTTCCTTATCTTGTGTTTATTTTCTCGAAGTACTCATTAAAATTTCTTTTATTTCTATTTTTTATTTTTTATTTTTTATTATTATCTATATTTATATATAAAATACGATTTGAAAAAATGTTCGGGGTCGAAAGCTGGAATTTATATTATGTTTATGTACATGGATAAAAGTTAAAAAAGTGGTGCAAAATATCTTTTTTTTATGCCAATAATTTTTTATTTAAAAAAATATAATATATAATGACAAATTCCCTCCTATTATTTTTCCAAAAATATGTTCGTTTGTTTTTTTGTTTAATTCTTTATATAATCACTATATTTGAATTCATAAAGGATTCTCAACAATCGAATCTTTATGACGATATTTACGAAACGATTTGGCTCTTCGTACTCCTTACGATAGGTAATCTCTCCACTTATATTGAGGGATCTTGTTGAAACGAACATACCGATAAATGTCGAACAACTCCTCGTAGTCCATCATCTTGTCGGCTCTCATCACTTTGGCTGTTACCATAAATTCTCCCAGTTTCTAATTCTCCACTTCTTTCCTAAACTTGTTGCAATAGATAAAGTCGTCCATCTCTGTTTGTGACCTCTTTGGATTTACCTTCACATACCTCGACAAATTGTTTTTCAAAACTGTATCGTTGTCTCCTCCTGTTGGGAGATTATAAGTGTGTGTTGTCCGAGAAGGTGACCTCCTTGAATAGTAATTAAGCTCGTTGGTGAGGTTGACTTTGGATTTTCTTCGAGAAGTTTAATTTTGGGACGGCGAGGTATGTCTTGATGTACTCAATCTGAATTGGGCAGATGGCGATCTTGCCTTTATTTACTATCTGGATTGGGGAGATATCTAGTTCATTAAGGAATCGAGTCTTTTTCTGACATTTTCGAACTCCGAGATTTGGTCCTGCTTTCGGTCATAATTTCTGTATTTGTTTGCTGTAATCGCTGTTTCCGAGACCAATGAGAGTCCTTTTTTTTGGGGAGTCTGTAAATAATTTGTGCGATAGCTTTATATTGTTTTCTTCACATCGTCTGTCACTACATCTTCTTCTCCTTATTAAATTTTTATATTGTTTGTATGAGTAACGACAGCAGTGCTAGGAACAAATTTCTCCTTCTAAGGAAATGGTTCTGTCATAAATCTTCTGGTTGACTAGTCTCTTATATTTTTTGTGTCTGCGTAATCTTTATTTCGATGTGATGTTGGTGAGAGAAGAGTCCCAAAGCTGAATGTATTATTTCCATGATCAAACGATTATTACAGCTCGTTATTTGGTTTGAAAAATTAATTAACTCTCCGTAATGATTTATCATGTCCAGATGATTTGGTTTGTTACTCTTGACTGTGGGTTAGTTTTGTTTTTGTCATATCGAAACCCATGTGAGGTTAGGGGTCGAAAGCTGGATCTGGTAGACGATCTTTGATGGTGATATATGGATGATTTCCCCCCGATAAATCAGATGCGCAAGTAAAAGAATCGACGGCAACGGTCATTGTGAGATTGACTTTGCACTTGGAATCGGGGCTGCCGATTTCGATGTTTTTGCGGAGAGGCTGGATGTTGGGTTGAGATTGCTTATTGATGATTGACCTGCATCTTGCTATGACTGAGTCTATCTCCTCTAAAGTTTGGTTGAGATTGTTGTATCTTTGGGAGGATAGACTATATTTGTCCTCCTGCATATGTCCCGAATGTATATTTTATTTTAGGAATTAAATTTTTTATTTCTAACCAAATAAAAATCCGGAAATAATAATAATAAGAAAATAAATATATAAACGAAAATATATAAAAAATAGTAAGTATTGTTTTTTTATTAGACAAATACATGCCTACCTGAACATCTTATATATATATACAATAGTATTAATGATAGTAATGATATTGAATATTTTATTTTAAAAGAGGACTAATTCCAAACTAGATACTTCTAATGTAGTATGTCTATAAATTTTATGTGCACATCAAAATCTTTATTAATTTATTAGCATCGTTTATAGTTGTTTTCAATCATTATATAAGGATATGCAGTTTTTATATATTAATCAGTAAAAAATCCGATTCACGTGGGTAACCTCGCAGGAGCAAAAAGCACAAAGCTTCTTTTCACTCACAATCAAAATGCACACTTAACAGTACATCATGTGCCCACAAGGGAAACATGCGCGATCTTTGATCTTATCAAAGCAAATATTGCATAGCATTTACTTCTTTTTCTTTTCTGCCTGGATTTCTAACTCCCTCAAGGCCCGTTTTTCCACTTTCTCTTGAATTTTCTTCTCCCTATTTTGTTATTGATTTCTACACTTTTAGCACATCTGCTACTCAACTATCAGGCGATTTTGTGTCTAGCAACATTTGCAGTAGTTCCTGAAAAAGTTCTGAAGTTCTACTTTATCAATGGGAACTTTACATTATTTGCAGTCGCTGTGCAAAGTGGAACATTTATTGCAAAAATAGTGACCACAGAAGGAGTTACAGAATAAATTGTCAATCTTGACTTTTCTGTTGCAACATTTACAAGTTTCTGTCTTTTTATTGGATTTCTCTGTTTTGTGTGGTTTTTGTCTGATCGCTGATTCTTTTCGTAACTATACTAACCGTTCAAGATCCGTATACTTTTAACCTAATAAAAAAATATCGATATATACATATATATTAAGTAGGGAAGCTAAGTTCCTCAGTCAATAAAATGTAGTTAGAATATGAAGACGGATGTATTTATACTAAAGAAATATCTTGCTAACAGAATCAGGCAGTCGGTACTCTGACTACGCGAGTAGACAATATTTATTAATGATTTGGCTTATATTTGGATACTTAAAGATGCTTTGGGTTCAAGGGATTGTGCTCTTTGAGGATTCGAGCGGAAATATCTATCAAGAGATTGCGCATGAACAATGACTGGGACTCCAACTCCCTTTGAGGATGCATCTGACTTCTCCGACATAGTATCTATCAACTGTATTTGTCAATGTGTGTGTTTATTTTTTTATGCTTTCGGAGGGTAGAATCGCAATGATTTGTATTTTTGAATAATTATATTTTAGGTAATGTGTACTGTAGTTTTTGAAAAAATGGTCCAAAGATTAATGATTAAAAAAAACAAACCTCTAAAAATTGGTACTGCATCAATTAATATTTAAATACGAGATATTTAGATACGGATCGATGGATATATATAGTTGTGGAGAAGGAAATTAATATAAATATAATGTATTCATATTTTTTAGAGAATAATTAGTGATCTTTTAACATGTACAAAAAGTGAAAATATATAGATATATATTTTAAAAAAAATATTCAACTGAATACAGTATTTTCTGCATAAAGCTGATCCTCTTTATTCTATTTCTTAGCTTCCTTTTATTTATAAGTTTGTAAGGGGACCTCTTGCTATTGCTCTATCGATATTAACTATTTGTATTGAGTGAACTGCGCGTTCAACATATCCATCAATTTCTTGTCTCCATCCAATATTTTAGTTATATTCCCAGCACATCCGACAAAGTCCCTTCCTATCACTCCATTGCCCACTAATCTTTTCAGCTAAGAAGTAAAAAACTCCAATGCTTGTCTTTTAAATTGCCGCTTTCCGATAGGATGGACATTCAAATATTGGAATAACAGCTTGAACTCTTCAATTGTGAACAATTGCGAGCATTTCAAAGCTGCCGGAATCACCGCATCGAAATGTTTCCCTTGAAACTTCTTGATATTTTTTTAGGTGCGCTTAGCGTAGAGAAGAGAGTTGGAAAGATATTGGTGTTAGGTAGTGCTGCAGACATGGTTGGTGACTCTCAGACAGGCCAATATGTTGGCGGGGTAACCCACGAGAAAATTCGCCTCGGTGAGAAACTATGTGAAGAGCGTGATGAGCTTGGTTTCCGTCACACCCAAGTCGCAAAGATAAACACATATTCTGCTCATATCTGCTGGCGTCATGCCAATATCATAATTATTCCTTTCGAGTGCTGCAGGCTAACTTTATTTCTTTTCGGATTCCTTCGTTTACTATTGTTTCTACTGAGGTGTCTATTGAACAAGCGATGGTTCGGAATCGACATCGAGTATGCCGAAGATGTCTCCGCTCTTTTTCTACATCTTCTGCATCAAACGCTATTTCTTGGTTTGTTTTTATTTCTTGATAGTAATTAAGGCTTAGAGAATCGGCTATTCGAATCTCAGGTACAGTTAATTTTCGAGGTGTTTAATGAGCGCCGTGTTGTTGACAGAAAAGGAATGAAGTATAGACAGAATTTAGATAACATTTTGGGTCGTCCATTGTTTTTGGAAGGATAGTAGCCTCAATCCAGTCTCGTTGAGGAAGTCGTGGTTGCCTGGGATCGCTTTTTTGTCGATGAGTCGCCAGAGAAATAATATTTCCTGTAAAGATATGTTATATATATTTTTTTAATAGATTTATTGAAGATGTGCTTACTTCTTTAGAAGACTTGGAGGCTCTCTTGGCTGCAATTTCGTAGAAGGTGTTGGCTGGTAGTGCCACCTATTTTATTATGCTATTAGATGTTGTTGACATCATGAATCTGATTGCTCGTCTCATCCAAAATTTAGTTATTTTTTAGGGTTTTTATTATAATTAATAATGTTTATTTATATATATACCTATACATATTGTTGGAGAGATTCAATTTTGGTGTTATATATATATATAGTAATAGTAATATAAATGAAGAACCATATTTTAAGTCAAAACATATTTAATTTTTTAATCTCTTTCAAACTACTTCTTCCTTTCTTAGTTCTGAAAATATCAACATAATTTAAAATTGCCATGAGATGTTGTTTAATTACAAGAAAAGCATAGATATATAGCGAAAGACATATTTCAATTTCCTCTATTTTGCTAATTTCTGAATTCCAGGACATCCGCTTCGCATAGACTATTCCACCCTCAACACGTTTTTCAGTTGATATTTATTATATCTTCCAAAACTCAAAAACCAATTATCTCAAAAAATATTTGGGTAAAATAAGTCATTGTAGGCAATTATATATTTATATAAACATCCTTTAGTGTTATAACCACAGATATGTACATAATTTTAGAAATAGTGGACAATAAATGGAAAAATTTATTCTCTAATGTTCAAAAAATAGAACAATTCGAAAAATATACAAAAATGCCAAATAGAAAAAATGGAAAATTTTATTTTTAAAAATTGAATAACTCAATGATAAATATAATAGTAGTAAAAAAACACTTTAGTATCAAAAGCTTCCCTCTTTGAAGCTCTATTTTAATTTCCTTCTCATTTGGGACCTTTCCCAAGTAGACACTCTTTGGCATTCGGGTTTCGGAAAGTTTGGCCTGATTCAAAGTCAGGCATGGGGGAGTTCCTTCTGCGGTTCAATGAGGCTAGAAGTCGGTTTCCGGAGGCCAGTCTCAAGGGAGCCACAGATAGATTGAGGGGGTGTCTGTCCGGACTGCACTCTTAGCTGCTCTCGACAATTTATTCCATGGAAAGTCCTGTCATCAAGACACTCGATCTTCTTCTGAGTCTAAGTGAATTCATCAAAAAATGCTTTAATTTCGAAATTAATAAAGAATATATATTTTATGTTTTTTTTAATAATTATAAGGATTTAGATTATTTATTGAAGTTTAGAAGATATAGTAATATGCTGATATATATATAATTATCTGCAATCAATAATTTTAAAAAGTACGTTATTCTTATTTTTTCCTCCAGATATAATTCAATGGTTTCGGTATTAAAAAAAATAGAAGGTAAATATAATTTACGGATTTGAATCTCACTTATAATTTGTCCCAATCTTAATCTTCCTTTTTTTTCAATCGATAACATAATATTTCTTCCTTGTTTTTATTTATCTATTATTTTTTCGTATCTTCAGACATATTCTTCTGTATTATTAATATGTTTTATACACACTCATATTCTAAATTATTCTTCGAAAAAAACTATCAACCTTTACTTAATTGTCAAATGATACTTTTCCAAAACTGGGTTGTTATGGAACTATATTTTTTTATACCATCTAATATTTCACTTACTTGCGATTTTCCCTTTTTCTCATACAGTGGATATGTTAAAAATACTTTTTTAGAACTCCAGAGAATCAAATAATTAAACATAAAGTTCGAATTAAGTTATCAGGCAAATTTACATTTATAATACAAAAAAATAATAATATAATGACAAATACAAAAATTCATTAAATAAAATTTGCGTAAAAAACTCAATAATAATAGTATTATGGTCTGGATTAGGAGGTCCTCTTTTTCTCCTTATTAGATTTAACAGTGGTTGGTAGTGTCTGAATAGACGTGATATTGCTGGAGCTCACACTCCTGCCTTCTTTATGAAGAGGCAGAGTCCCGGCTGTTTCTGACTCATAGATTCGATCTCTCGACTTGCCTAACTAGTATTCACAGTGATCCTCGACATGAATACTATGGCGATCCTTTTTCTTGGCCTTCGAGGCTCGTTTGCGGTCCTTCTCTCGACTAGATTTCGTTGCGTCCAAATGCGAGCTGAGGGCTTCTAAACTTTTTTGAAGGTCTCGATTATGCCTTCTGAGAGTTTTGGCCTGTCGTTTGGACTCAATATACTTGAGCTCGAAAACATCAAAATATTAGTTCAACATTCGATTTTCTCGCTTGATTTTGCAATTTTACTTGACCAACTCTTCCCGCTATTTTTAGAGATACGATAGATTAGTAAATGAGATCTTATTAATACCGCTCTTATAATTATTATTGTCAAGGTGCTTACTAATAATATTTATCTTGTCCTTATTCCTATTACCATTACTATTGGGATATTGCTGTATATTATCTTTACTGGTATCCATTTTATTTTTATTATTATTATTATTACACTTAGAATTATTTTTCATTTGTTCCTTGCTGTTGGAACATCTGTCTATTTTACGAACAAAGAACTGCGACATTTGCGGAAGAGAGTTTAGTCGAGAGTCATCTTGATACGCGATATCCTTGAATTGATTCTGCCTTGATTCCTGATCGGCCAGTGGATATTATTTATGCTTTGGCACTACTGGATTGTAGCGGAGTAGCTCAGGCCGATGCCTTTTTGCAATACTCACTGTCGAGTTTTGGACTGGCTGAAATTGGTTGTGTTTTTTGAATGAGATGGACTCAGCCGATGTATTATGGCCAGTTTCTGTTCTTACAAGTTTTTCTCCATTTTTTAAAAACATAATTTATATTAATGAAAAAATAAACATCAGTATATACTTATACTTACATATAGATATTATCAATACTTCATAAAAATATAAGTGACATGCAATCTATTCTAAAGATATTTATTTAACTGATATAAGAGTGAGATAAAATTTGATGAGTGTTATCGACTGAATAATTACGATATTCTAGGGTAAAAATCGAAGAGAATAAATGATAAAAAAAATTTCCGATTAACACATGAATTAGATTTAAATTTATACAATCACTATATATTGGACAGAATATAGTATATATATTTTTTGTAACAAAAATAAATATATTTTCCCAATATCCTAAAAAAAAAACATAAAAAATCTAATGGGAAACAAAACCTCCAAATTATAAAAATCCGAAACAGTTAACAGCAGATCGCGTCAACTATTAACTTCCAAACCTGTTGAGTCCTTGCCAGTGATTCTGGAGCCTTCTTCAAAAAGAACATTGAGGATCCAATCCATAGTGGATCCATCGGTTCTTGAAGCAAATATAATCTATCAATAGACTTAGGTAGTCAGGATTTACGGTCTGGACTTCTAAAATTACCCTGGTGCCCTAGATCTTTTGTTTAATATAGTTGCCAAAGCTAAATCAGTTAGCCAGCTGATGATTAACAAAGGTTGGCAGATCGCGCCAGTCATCGTGTGCTCGACCATGTCTCATTTACTATATCTTGATTTAAGTAATAAAAAAAATGACAAATTATATAAGGAATTGGTTAATTTAAATACACTTTAAAAAAAACTATTTATCTACCCATCAGCTATATCATATATATCAACATTGTTACATTTTTTTGATGCAAAGGCGAAAATTCAATCGGAGATATTTCTTTCTGCAACATCTCAGCCAAATGCCCGAATCTGATCAAGCTCCGAATGTCACACTGCTTGCTGACTCACGTATCTGCGTCAGCAATCACTAAAAACAACACAAAAGTCGAGATTCTCTCTCTAAGTAATTTGTGTTTTTTTTTTTTTAAACAAATGCATCAATTAAATATATGTATTTATAAATATATATATATATAATTCAAGCTGGAAATAAATTAGGGAATATCGGAGTAGAAATAATTGCTCGAAGATTACCGAATCTCAAGGAACTCAGGATTGGTAATTAATTATATCTATCATATATATAATATTTACTAAAAAATGATGTTTGAATGGAGTTAGAATAAAACCGTGTTACTGACAAAGGAACCCTGCCAATCTATAAATACCTCAGAAATCTAAAGTTTCTGGGCCTCGGCCGCATTACAGCAGAGGCAGTAACCTTTACCTATGACCGACTTCGGCATCGACTCTACTTTTACCCTGGCTGCACCATATTTTACTGATATATCTTATTTTTCGGGCTCTCATAAAAACATATATTAGCCACATTATTCCATATTATTTTAAAATCTTTAAACCTAAGTTTATTCCTTCAGTTTTAATTAGTATTATAAAAAATCATGATATTTGATAATATGTATTATGTTATTCATTATAATGATTTATTTTTTTATTATTATTTATTCGGTTTGATTCATTATCATAACTTGAAAGATTAGAAAAATGGAAAGAACTATAAAATGGCTATATCTAACAGATCTGAGCAAATTAACCCTCAACTAATTATCAGCCCCTCATTAATCCAGCGAAATGGCCGAGGAAAACTACCTTCAACAATAAATATGTTTGCAAAAGGATATGCATCGTACCTACCCCAATGATCTATCTCCCCATTAACAGTAACTAATTGCGTCAATCCTCAAATAGTTCATTCGCAAATACTCCCACATCGGATATCGCTCAGGATTTACGTTCCTCCTCGCCTTCATCTTGAAGGCTACGGAATGCAACATCGCGGCTGCCAAACAAATATTCATGTTCGTGGTTTTTTCTGAAAGATTAAACTCTATTGTTCCTTGTAAAAACGGGTCGAAACTGATCAATTATCTTTAAATGTATTAGAACAGACTCAAAACAAGAAAACCTTTGATTTTTAACAACGAGTAATATCCTGGCAGATTCTTAATTCCAACCATAGTGGTTGGAAATATAATGACTCTCTTTGTGATCTCCACGAAGCCCGGGAATTTTCCCAAGCTGTTCCAACTCTGGGACGTGATTCTCGAGAGTAACATTTCTTGCGTCATCGAGATGTTAGTGGAGTTTACAATATTTTTGGAGGAGAACAGTCACTCCTTCGAACATTTAAGTCAGGACATGTTTGATCTAATGGATGAAGCCACATTTAATAAATTAAAGAATATTAAAATTTGATATCAATAGAGAAATATTTAATATTTTTCAAGCATTTATGGGGGGTTTATTATGTCTTATGTTTTTTACTTCTATTTTACATATATTTTTGACATTTATTATTTAAAAAATGTTGCAATCATCAAAGAAATATCTAATTAATCGTTCGATTTTTTATCGATGCAATCACTTTACAGTTTTTGTATACAATATGAACTCATTTTCCCACTCGGATATCGATTTCTGCAGATTAATTAATTTTTAGTTGGCTTCCTAGTAGTCCTTGTTGGCGCTCTGAAACTTGCCCTCAGTCTATTTCTGCTGTTGAGTCGCCCCCAACAACCTCTCTTCCAACTTCTAAATCTTCTGTTTAAACCCTTTGGCCAAATCGGCCGACTGCCTAGCCTCCTCTTCTAAAACTTGAATTTTGTCTTTCAACTTCTGAGTGGCGTTCTCATCCTGTTCTAGCCTACCTTGTAACCTGACTATCTTGGCGTCTCTCTCTCGGATCTGCTCGTTGAGTCTTTGTTGTTACAGTACTGTCTATTTACTAATGAGGCGATCTGATTATATTATGGATCTTCTGAGTCAAATGGGGGCAAATAATAGGGAATAATAAAAAAACTGATACGATTATTAAGTTTAGATAAATCTATAAAAAAATATAGATTTAAATTTAATATGTATAGATGCATTTTATTTAAAAAAATACCTTTATTGACTGACTAATTTTTAGTTGCGAGATAACGAAGTAGATCTAGTTCAGTCTTCATTTAGGCGTTTTCCAGGTTCGTCTTTTCCAATCTGGCAAATAGAATTTTGTTGTCGGAATCGATGACTTTTGTTTTGCAAAAATCAGATTGAAACTTGCTAGTCATCACGAGCCTGTCTGAGGTGACCTGGCCCAGCTCGATCGACATCAAACTCACTCGTTCTTCAAGGGTGCGGATCTTGTCTCTGAGAGATTTGTTCTATTCGGTGAGCTCGTGGATTCGTTCGAGGAGGTCTTGCCGAAACATATACTCCTTTGGCTCGCCGGAGACAGGCTGTTGGTAGCCAGAGTGTGGGCTGTCGCTACTGGTTGGCGAGTTGATGGATATTTATCTGGCTTGGGATTTCGTGGCTTGGTTATTACGGTTTAAAAAGAAGTTCGGTCTCATGGTGTATATAATATAGATATATTTATACTCGATGTCTTTCGAGTATTATTATGGTTGGTATTTTTATTTTATTATTCTATGTTTTATGTATGAGTTAGTTCATAGTTTTTTGAAGTCCTTCATTATTTTTGGAAGAAAAGCAGAGATATATTTTTTTATATCAAATACCAATTTTAAAACTTGAACTGTCGAGAAGTAAATTTAAAAATCATATTTTTTATTGGCTGTGGACAGCTCAATCGGGTACTCAATTAAACTAATTAGATTATATTCTTTAACCATTATTTAAAGTGTTTTGTGTGTACTTTTAATTGATAAAAAATTATCATCATTTTCTGAAGCAAATACTAAAAAATCAATTCAATTCAATAATATAATATAATGCATCTATATATATGTATTTATCGATGGATATTATGTTCCTGACCGAATATGGTAAATTAAAAATAATAATAAAAATTGGAATATATTTTTGTTATTTGTTATTTGTTATTTGTTATTAGTAATCAATCGGTTCTTAATTATAACAATCCCTAAAAAAACTCTTCTCGGAACCAGAGTTATAATGAATTTAATTATATATCATCCAAGAATACAAAAACCACAAAAAACAAAATAATATATATATAATTTATTAACCTCTTTAAAAAAATATGGAAGATAATTTCGAAGACATAACTGGCGACAATTCCGTTATTGAATGGAATGCCCATGCGACATAGGAGTTGACTAATATCAAATCCACTCTCCAAACCATCTCCACTACACTTTCCCAACTAGATGAAAACCTCCATCGATCAGATCCCTCCTCCAAGTTTGACGACATCATCTCCGAACTGGCCCACTCCACCCAAAATCTGACGAAAACTGCCGAATATTCCATCAGGGCTGCGCAAAACGAGACTCAAAAAACTCTGGTTTCCAAAGATGAGCTGTGTTCCAAATTGAACTACGTCTTACTGAAGATGGAAGCCATCAAATTGCCGACCCAACAATAGATTCTCTCAGCCATTCAGGAAGCCACGGAAAAGACCAGAAACAACCCAGATAACACTATACTCCTTTACCAGCGGCTCCTAGACGAGAAGGACAGACAGATCAATCTTCAGAAAGAAGCTATCCAAGATCTGAGGTCTAGACTCGCCTAAAGCTCAGAAAGGCTCAAAAACTCTGAGAAGGTTGAAAAGATATATGAACAGACTGAAGCTTTGACGGAAACGGTTACCCTTATGGCCACCGTTCTTCAGAAGTCTCGAGACACTGAAACCAAGCTTTACAAAGCTCAATGTGAGACTTTTGAAACTGAGGCAATTCTCCAAGAAACTCGAAGTGAGCTAAGAGAAATTAGGAGGTCCCTATCAAAAAAATAAGATGATTATAGGACTTTGTTCGAGGCCTATGCGGTCGCCAAGCAAGAACTAGAAGAAACCAACACTCGCTTGAGTTCTCTCGGGGGAATCAGGGACAGTCTCCAGGTGCTGGAGTACGGAGTCAGGACTTACAACCTGGACAGCCAACAGAATATCAGCACTATTGCTGAGAAAATCGATAGGCTGCAGATGTCGGTCAGCCAATACCACAACACCCAGTATGATGTTGAAAGATATATCTAAGACACTATTGCTTCAACTTTCAAAGACAATATTCGAAGAGTCTTGGATGTGTAATTCGATTGTATCCATTAGAAGTTGGATGGACTGAACAAGCTGTGTGAAACTGATCTGAAACAAGATATTCGGGAACTATTGACAAAGTTTAGCCACGACCAAGCATAGTTCATCAGTGAGGTCAGTCAAAAACTCGCCTGCTAGGTAAATTATAAGCCTATCAGAGAGAGCGCCAGGATACCAATCCCATTGCCAATGGAGTAGGCTGATTATGAGCTTGATTATTTGTTTGTGGAAGGAGAACCAGCTAAATCCGAGAAAGCCATAGATGAGGAAGAAGAGGCACTGAAATCGGAAGAAGAATACCTCATGAATATGTTTTCTCCCCCTGCTAATTAAAGGATCGAAATGATGGTGGCATCCCAGTACCCACCGATTCACTAATTTCAATCAGATTTGCCTTCAATAAGCAAATCCAATATAAGTTCCATGTTTCAAGGATTTTACGATGAGCTTTGAACAGTAAACAGATAAATCAAATGCATCATGAAATTTGCTAACAAACTATCATTTTTTATTGTGATATTCTGTTGTTATTCATGTTTATAAGTCTTCAACGAATATAATTTGCATTTTTTATGGTTCTAATAATAATCAATAATATTTGACTGACTTGATAATGTTTTTGATAGGTATCCTCAATAAAATATACCAGTATTATTTATTTATTTCGGGAAATTATTAATTTTTAAAAAGATAGAGAGATATATCAAAAAAAATAATCCAAAGTTCAATGTATAAAAAAATCAAATCATATTCACTCAAAAAATACATTTTTAAAAAAAATTAAACTCATTAAGGAATGTAGCTTATTCCAGTTGCATAGCTTACTGAACTTTTATTAAAAGCTTTCACTTGCTCAGATTGCGCATATGTCACAAACTTAGTCTGGCAACCCAAACCGCTTTTCTTCAAAATATTCAAATAAATTTCGATCGGGTGCCTCCCACAAATTGTGTTCTGCGTTCCCTTGATATAATGGTGAAATCCCTAAGCATCGTGGGCCTCGATCAAGTTCATCCCTCCTCTGTCCAGCTGCTCGATGCTCTACCAGATCGCCATGCCTTCAGTGCAATGGGTGAAGCTGAAACGCTGTCCCCAGTGGCAGAAGTCGCTCGATATGATAAACATAGTGTCTTACCTCTAGAAGTAAGGGAGCAGAAGGTCGGCGTACTCCTGCTCAGCCTGGAAGTTGCACGATCCAACCATGATGGGAACTAGTTTTATGTTTGTCCCCAAGACTTTTCGAATGAAAGGAAGGTGCATTTAAAGACTGTGTTCTTTTTCCTCTTCGTTCGCTTTGAGGTAGCTAAATTTGCCTTTTTGTTTGAGCTATTCAGTGATTTGCCGATCGATGTCAATCGATCCGAGAGGGGTTTCGAACTTTTCCAAAGTCGTAAGTCCACATCCGTCGATGTAGAGGTGGTGGGATGGACCTAACAGAAATACTTTGAGTCTTTATTTTTTTAGACGTAACAAAAATATAATAATTTATAGATGTGAATAGATTGTTTACGGTTTTTATTTGGTATGGTCATTTTTTAGCAGTTTGTATCCCCAGGCCGCAGATGGCCCGCTATAGATATAACCTGCATGGGGACCAATAATTCCTTTGATTTGTTTGTAGCCTTTCAGCTCGGGTGCCGCCTTCGTCAGATATGAATTTAGTTCTTCATCCAATTTCCCAGCTAGAAGGTGTATTGATAATGAATAGTTTTTTAATAGAGAGATAACACAAATATTTATGAATAGCTGTATATCTTACGCTCTGAAGTATACCATTGGCCAGCATGCGTTGCTGCTCTGGATTTTGACATCATACTGCTGTATCTGAATATATTAATATTTTGGTTATACGTTTGTATGTGCTTAAAAAGCATTATACAGAGACGATATATCAAGGGTTTTTATATGTTAATTTAGGTGTTCTATCTATTTACCGAAATTTATCTATTATCTATTTCTATTTGTAAAGTATAGCCTATAAATAATATCCTACTTATAAAAATTTATATGAGGAGCTACATATATAAAATATAAATTGGAAAATGTCTAACATTTCGTAAAAAATTACTAGATAAATTATTATATATCAATATGTATATATTTACTTTATTTATCTAAATAGCTTTGGATCTTAAAGTCATCATAGGGTGCTATGTATTTTTACTAAGGGTGCTGGCGGTGCCAATAGCTAATAATCCTCCTAAAAATCAAGTTCATTGTCACTATTGTTTATGCTTTGAAGTTCTTCTTAAATCTCCATCTCGTTATCTCCTGCTTCTCGGGGTTCATGCATGGATGCTGCTTGGATAAACTTGAGCACAGGCGCCCCTGAAGTACTATGGTACTATTATTCCAGTTGGGAAGAGGATTATTCACCCTCACTGCAGTGACTTCCTTCGCTGTTCTGCTCAGCCAGCTCCCTCTTCGTCCTGGCTTCTATGTTCTCTTGCACTAGCTTTTCTAAAACTTATAAATCTACAGTTTCGTCAAAGTTGAAGAACATTTTGTAGAGTTCTCCCGTTTCCTGAGTAAGTTGTCTCTCTTCATTTATGAATGCGAGTTATTTGTCTTGATGTCCCAGTGCCAGCACAATTGGTTTCCAATCCACTAAACAGTTGTACTCCAACTTTTCCTTCCCGTAAAGTTCTGGTGGTTTTAGAGGCATATGACTGGAATTGATATCGCTATTGGTCGTGCTATTACTGCATTTGCTCCTGCCACTGCTGCTCATATGTTTGCTGATTCTTTTCTCGGTCGACTATCGGATCTTTTCGAGTGACTCATTGGCGAGAGATTGAAGCTTGATTAAAGTGGTGGGTTTCAGCTTGTCTTGAAAGTAAAACAAAGAGTGTTCGGTTAATGCCTTACAGACAGCAAGATTGTCGAACATTTTATACAAGTTCTCAAGGTAGGCACTATAGTTGTTGAGAGTTGCCTGTTCATTTAGTGTATAAAACTTGCCGAGTTTCTGTTCAGTGCTCCCACACCAATGGACATTGTATTCGTTGACTGAGGTGTCCACAGAATACTCGATAAATTATGCAAGGAAGAGCTAGACGCTCGACACAGAAAATAATGTCTAAGTTTGGCTGGATTGATCTGATAAAAGAAGAGTTGGTGTTTCTGTGAATTGATCAGAAGCTTGAATTTTTGATTTCCAGTAAATGCATTGGATTTCATGGCTAAAAAATGTTTAATAAATAAATAAATAAAATAAATAAGTAAATTAATAGTTGTTAAACATAAAAAATGATTTTATACTCGATATAGGGTCTTTCAATCAAAGGTTCAGTGGAGTAAGACGCTGCAGTCGAGGTACTGGAAGCCATCGAGCCTCCTTTGAAAGGGTTGAGTTATTCTTGGCTCTCCTCATAAGTTTAATCCTTCATAAACTGTTCAAGATTCTTTTCGAGTTATTTGAAGATAAGTTTGTTGTAGACGCTGGATAGATCTTGATGAAAAGGTGCCATATTG